>CM060414.1:85657923-85861563 GCA_030545235.1 Helianthus tuberosus | reverse complement strand
AAACGCATACGTAAAATCGTTGAACCACGCATGCCCGTTGCGGCATGTTAATGCGAAGAAATTCGACTGAAATGTAAAAATAGAAAAGAATAACTAATACGCGTTGTGACGGTCCTGTCAAACGGGGAAAATAGCGAAAAAACGTTGAATCCATACGTACGTTGCGCCGTGTTCACTCGCAAAATTAGAACGAAATGTAAAACGAAAAATTTGCAAAAGTTGAAAATATAAATGTGTTGGGATTAAATTGCAAAAGATGAAAAATTTTGGGTTAAAAGTAAAAAAACAAAGAGGTTAAAATGCAAAAAATGAAAACATTTGGGTTAGAAGTGAAAACTCAATTTTTTTTTTTTTTTTTTGAAAACTCCCTATTCTTGGAGTACATTTCATTAAGCACAAACATGTTACTATTTTTTTTTTTAAAAAACTCCCTATGCTTAGAGTACATTCCATGAAGCATAAACATGTTCCAAATTTATAATATGGTAATATAAATAACCGATTTGGTTGTGTTGGTGCAATCATGTCTAATATCTGCGTCTTTTAGAGTCTGTATGTATAGGTAGCATAACGATAGGATTTGGATCACTTACGGGCCACTAGAGTATTATCGTGCCACTAGTAGAACCACCCGATCATATTCATCTCCACTAGGCATAATGCATATACACCAATTCAGGGGGAAACCCAATAAATATGGGACCTCCCTAGGAATCGGACCCAGGACCTATTGGTCCCAAAGCCTTACCCCACCCCCAAGATGCCACTAGGCTATAAATCCATGGGCAGCATAACGATAGGATAATGTTTATGTTTGAATTTGTTTTGTTTGTAAAGTGGTTTCATGCGTGCGGATGAGTCATACGCACGCATGAGCACACTCAGCGTAGGAGTTCTGCGCCCAGAGGATAAGGTCTAAATATAGGGACTTCCGTGTGCATGAGCTCATAGCTTTCACTTTGGAGCTTTTTGATAAAGGGTTGTATTTGAAACGTTATGATGCCGAAATTTCTTTAAAGAGATATATTATGAAACAAGCATGTTACTAGTTCTACATTTGGATTTCGCACTTATGTTGAACTCGTAGATTTCCGTGTGTGTTTGTTTTTCAAGTTATACACATCATAAACCAGACCTACAAGTGGTATCAGAGCAGGTTAATGGATATCTACTTGTGATACGCTTGGATTGTGAAGATTTCGGTTGAAAAAAGCTTTGAAAGGCATCATTTTTCAAGTTTCTACTAGTTTCCATGGTAAAAAAGTCTTCAAATTCTTCTCACATATTCTTTATTCATTCTTGAACATCATATCAGAAGATCTCGTTTGAATTCAGCCATTTACACCTTCAAATTGTCAAAAATGGTTTCACACGCAGGTGGGTCATACGCACGCAGGAGGTCACACGCAAAAGCTCCTACGCACGCACAAGTCTTACTTTTGGTGGCATCCGCACGCAGGAGGTCATGCGCTTTGGGTCTTACGCTTCAACTGGTCATCTGTTTGAGATTGTTCTGCGTTTGGGTGGTCATACGCTTGTTCAACCTTGCGTTTTGGGTTCCTACGTTTGAAAAGTGTTAAGTGATTTTGTCAAGTCTACGGCGTCAAGCTTAAGGTCTCATTAGTAACCACATCCGCCATAAGCTCCTCAATAGACGCGAGGTCGATATTTTCATCATGCGAGTCAAGAGTAGTAATAGAATTCAAAGTCGCAGATATTTCGTTCTCGGCAAAATATTCCATACAACACATATATAAATAAATAAATTATATATATATATATATATATATATATATATATATATATATAGGGTAAGGATAGTGTAAAAAGGGCCTAAAGTGTGAGAAGTGTATTATAACACTATATATAAATACTATATAACACCATATAAACACCGTATAACAATATGTAACACCATATAATACCATATAACACTATGTAACACTATATATCATTATATAACAAATATAACACTATACATCTATCATAGACATGCTATCAGACAAACTATAGTGTTATATTTGTTATATAATGATATATAGTGTTACATAGTGTTATATGGTATTATATGGTGTTACATATTGTTATACGTTGTTTATATGGTGTTATATAGTATTATATATAGTGTTATAATACACTTCTCACACTTTGAGCACTTTTTACAGGATCCTCTACCTATATATATATATATATATAATCACATAAAATCCCTTCTAACCAAGAATTCCATTTTGTATAGGTTGAACTCGTAAATTGTTTATAACGCATAGACTGATAATGTAATGTGCCTAGAGCACATAATCCATTTATGTAATGTGTCTTTAACACATAGTCTGGCAATGTAATGTGTCCACGACAGATAGTTTGATAATGTAAGGTGTCTATTTCCCATAGACTTGGCCCCAAATAATGTCCACGCATTATTGTTTTTAAATACGTTTTGCATAGTGGATCTTGTGCTTCGTGTATGCGATGAAAACCATGTATTTTTGTAAAACCATTTTCGTGAGAGGATCCTAGTGATTGTAGACTAGACTCGAAAAGGAATCCTAGTTCACTACAATCGAAGCTTGATACCAACCTGTCACACCCGCATCAGAGGTGGAAGCGTGTAGTGTGACTTGATCGGTTTTCATAGCATACGATGTAAGTAAACAAACTATATGAAATAAAATATGCACGATGTTCATCCATTACCATAATATAAAATACAAGTCATAACTTTTTTAGTAACAAAAGACAACATAAAATAATAAGTTTTACAAACTAGACTTGTCCGAAAATAAAGTTTGAAAATAAAAAGGCTTTGCATCCTATGTCCCGTTGGAAGACGTGATATATGAATCAAACCCTTCAAAATATGGATGACATCTTCTTCATAACAACCTTGTATGTAAAGCGTCAATGAACTTGTTGATCATTAAGTGGCGAGTTCATGTGTTTTAAATGTGTATCAAATACATGTAAGTTTAAAACATCAACAAAAGTTGGCAAGTTCATGTGTTTTAAATGCGTAACAAATGAATCTTAAAAACATTTGAAAGTTCAAGTAACGAAAACCGGTATGTAAAGCATCAATGAATTTGTTGATCATTAATGTGTAACTAGGACATTAATATGTGTGCCGGCATAGGAAGCCACCAACCCGTAGACGATTTAATACCGGTCCACATAGCGAAGACAACAAAAGCACTCCATGCGGCCACACCTTCCCATGAGTGAGGCTCGCCCTGTGCCCGATAGATCTACCTCTTTGCTCCTTATTCTTAAACAAGATTAATGGTGCTTAAGTTTCAGGCTATTCGCACGTGATCGAATATTTCATTCCTTAGCTTAACCATACCGTAGTAACATGTATTTCCCCCTGAGAGTTATAAAACAGAAAACGTTTAAAAGAAAAAGGGGACATGAACTCACAAGTTTGCGTTCGTAATAGTGTGCTAGCAAAACGGGTATCCAAAAGCGCGTAAAAAACATACAAGTGCTCTAACTCATTAGACACTTGGGTTTATGTTAAATCGTGTACACGTTGCTCATCTTGAATGTTATCGTTTTTGTATTTGTTATGTATTTGGAACCCTTTTGAATTTTAAATATGTTGGCATTTGTTTTGTATGTTTGTTTTATTACATATATACTTCTTATATATATATATTTTGCATTCATAATGTGTCCGAACGAGCCTCGCACGAGCATAAGTGGGCCTAGCCCATGAAAGTCCTTGTGCCTCGTACAAGTGAGAATCACTACAAAAAAAATGTCATTTAGTGACACACAAAAAGTGCCACAAAAATCCATAAAATTGCCACCAAAGACCCCTTAAGGAATGAGTGGCACACAAAAAAAGTGTCACTAGAACCAGTGCCACTAAAATGCTTTAGTGGCACTTTTTAGTGTGCCTCTATATTTTTTTTAGTTATTAGTGGCACTTTTCTTTTAGCCACAATATAAAAAAAACAAAGTTTTTGTGGCATAATTTTTATGCCAGTAAAAAGTATTCCTAGTAATATGTCTACACTACTTTTAGTGACACATAATTTTTGGCACAAAAATAAAATGCCACTACAAACTTTTATCATATTAATTTCATTAATTTAGCTGTTATTTATTTACGATATAATATAGAAATAAAAATGAAAATATGTAGAAAAATAATAATGTCATAACTTCAACTAAAAGTTTGAAGGGGTATGGTCCCAGATCTCGCACCAGCACGGTCGCGAGTGACCGTTACCCTTATCAAAAACCCCCACCAACAAGAACTTATCTGCGTCTGTGTGGGCACGCGCGAACGCAGCGGCCGAATCCAATCGGTCAAGCGATAAGAAGACTTACCTTGTGTATGAAAATGAGTGTTACACATAGCGATGCGGCCTAGCACCACATCCTATGAACATTTTCGTTACGACAAGGGATCTAGGTAACAACAACAGTTACCACATGCGGTGATGCGGCTCAGCACCGCATCCCGCATATGTCTTGACAAGGACACAGAAACAACTGAAGTTATCGTGAGCAGCAATGCGGCCTGGCACTGCATCCTGCCCACGAGGCAAGTGGGACTGACACCACAAAGCAAGTGGCGCCAATGACAGTTGCCTGTTAGCCCACATGTAAGCAACAGACTGACACCGCAGTAGGACGTGGCTTCACCTCCATGACCGACAAGCCTGACACACCTGCATAGGGGCTGCACGTTGTCAGTCTAGCCACTCAATTACCCTCATTCACTCCTCGGCTATAAATACCCATCCCGGACCGGGTTTGAGGTATCACTTATCAACTCTCTCACTGCTACTACTATCACACACTTTGCTTCTCAAGCAAACTAGTGATTCTCACGCCGGAGAGTGGTAACAAGGAGCACCACCCACCCAATCCTCCTTGTTACGAGTCACGGTGTGTTTCCCTTGTGCAGGAGACAGATCAGCGGATGATCCAGCCACCGATCCTCGGAAAGAAGGCATTAACCCTACTTGACGAGACCAGTGAATTAACCTCTCTTGGTTAACCACTGTTTCATCATTGGCGCCCACCGCTACTCTTAGCACTTAGATCCATCCCTCTCTTTTCTCAAAGATCATCTCTGATTGTCAAAACAATACTAACGGGAAAATCTCAACCCCGCAAACTTGATACCTACGGGGAACATCACCCCAGCACAACCAATTGGCCACATAGGCACATCAACACAAAGGGACACCCCCCCCCCATATCCACACCAGATTTCTCACAGTATGCTTCTGTGATACCCCCGAGCATGGATCTCCATGCCTGGTATTACCAACAACAGACTATCCTTGCCGCAGCCTACAATAGAGCTTGCGCAGAAGCGCAAATACCTAGAGAACCCACCCCCGCACCAAACACACCTGCGGCTCGTATCTTGCAATACGAGGGTAGGGCACCCGCAAACCCGGCCTCCCGAGATAAGGGCGAGGAACGCGGATCCTCCTATTGCAGCGTCCGCACGCTCGAAGAGAACGACTCCACATATGGGTCCCGCCGTAGGGGCCCAATACAAAGCCGCCTAGGCCCACATGGCGAAAACCGGCGGCAATCAACAGCCCGCCGCTGCTCCGGCATTCATAGCCGTCTCGGACCACAACCCCACAACAAGGGGTATGATCGCACCGACCCAGACGACCGTACATACTGCGGGGAAACCCACTCGGCTAACAGCCGACTAGGAGGGTACAATTACATTACTCCCACTCAACCCCGCACTACATACGTACGCGCTGCAAAGCGCAACCAAGCCCAACCCTACAGGCCAAGGTCCGCGGCCGAAAACTTCAAATTCATACAGGAGATTGCCCATGCCTAACTCACTACAAACAAACTCCCACCCACGATTGGGAAATACAGTGGTTTGTCCGATCCGGACGACCATATGAATGTTTTTTATCGGCGTTGGGTGCATGGGCAATTGGGACGAGGCCACATGGTGCCATTCCCCCCCCCCCAAGACCCTCACTGGATTAGCGAGGGCCTGGTTCGATTCTTTGCCAGTCGGATCGCTGGCTTCATTAGAACAATTGCAAGCAAAATTTCTTGCTCATTTTAGCCAACAGTGACGTCACAAACGCGATTCAATGGACGTCATGAACATCTGGCATAGAGAAAACGAAAGCTTGGAATCTTTCGTTATCCGTTACAACAAAGAGTGCCTCGAGATTGGTGGGATAGCAGATCAGATGGCCCGCAACCATTTCATCCGGGCCGTCAAGGACGATGAACTGGTCATGACCATCTCAGGCAAGGAGGGCTTAACAGAAAAATGGGACGACGTCATGGCGGCGGTCAAGACGTACGCCCAGACACATCGGTCTCTTAAACCGCACACTTGCAAAACGCAGCCCCAGACGGAAGGTCAATCCTCCCGCCAATACATCAAACGCAACAATAAGCGCAACCGGGATACATGGAATCGTGGCAACGATTCCAAACCTTACGTCCAGTGCGGATACCAGCCCGACGCAAGGGCAACGATTAATGCCCAACGCGAACAGCGGGCATCCAAGAAGGAATCTCGGGACCGCAATTGGACCTAGATCAACAAGTCGCCAAGGGACGTCCTTCTTACTGACGCACAATTCTTACGATCGGCCCAACCGATGAAGTCTAAGAAAAACCAGGATCTAACCCTTTACTGTGAGTATCAAAAAGACTCGGGCCACTCAACCAACAATTGCATCAGTCTCCGGTTGGAGATCGAGCGAGCCTTAAAAGAGGGGAAGCTACAACACCTGTTGTAAGCCGCGCAGAAGCAAACCAATCACATCACCCCCGACGACGAGGGCACCTCCATAGGCAAAAAGACTATGGGGCTATGGAAGGCTGCGCAAGGCGGCAAGAAGAGGGGATAACGACTGGAAAAACGAACATGTCATTTTCCCCAAAGTCTGAGGCGGACCGCGCGACAGACGCGTAGTCGTCATCACCGGCTACCTAGCTCATTACTGCACGAAGCGGTTGTTCATCGACCCAGGCAGTACCTCCGATATTATCTATGAGCAATGCTTCAACCAATTCGATCAAGAAGATAAAGATCGGTTGCAACCGGTAGACTACCTGTTGGTCGGATTCGCGGGGGAAAACCGTATTCCCCCTGGGCCAAATCACATTCCTCGTGCGCCTTACCAACGGTAAGCACACGCGGACCGAGGAGGTAAACTTCATGGTTTTACCCCACACCTCCCGATACGACGTACTTCTCAGGCGGGAATCTCAGGGCGATTTTAACATGATCACGTCCGTCCCCCACTCTGCCATCGGTTTCCCAACCGAGACGGGGGTCGCGATAATTTATGCCCGCAGAGAAGTAATGTACACGGACGAACTGCGTCCGACCAAGACGGCAAGGCTCACCCCCAACATCGAACCAGAAAAATTGGTACTTAACACAAGGTACCCCGAACAGACGGTGACATTGGGTCACGCCTTGTCTAACAACACAAGAGCGCGCCTGAAACAACTTCTCTTCAGGAATGAAGACATCTTCGCATGGACACCCTCCGACATGACAGGGGTCCCACGCGAAGTCGCGCAGCATTTCTTGAATACCCTACCAGGTATCAAGCCTGTGATCCAAGGCCAACGCCACCTTGGATCCGCAAAGAACAAGGCGATGAACGAGCAGGTCAAAGAACTGCTATCCACAGGCATCCTACGGAAGGTCAAATACCAGACTTAGTTATCCAACCCAGTCATGGTAGAAAAAGTGACCAGGGGTTGGCGCATGTGCGTCGACTACAAAGATCTCAACAAAGCCTGCCCCAAAGATTGCTACGCACTTCCGGAGATCGACGAGAAAGTCGATAACCTCGCACCATTCCGATGGAAGTGTTTCCTAGATTGTTATAAAGGCTATCACCAAGTGCAGATGGCAATCGAGGACGAAGACAAAACGACATTCCGCACCCCTATGGGGAATTACTGTTATACAAAAATGTCGTTTGGGTTGCGCAACGCGGGCGCAACTTATAAAAAACTGATGAACGACACCTTTGGTAATCAAATCAGCAAAAGTGTTGAGATCTACATGGACGACCTAGTCTTCATGAGCATGGAAGAGGATACCATGCTCAAAGATATTGAAAGAACATATTCCAAACTCTGCGAAGCGTCAACATGAAGCTCAACCCAGAGAAATGCTCGTTTGGAATGGAAGAAGGAAAATTCCTTGGATTCATCGTCACCAAAGACGGATTCAAGGTCAACCCGGAAAAGTACAGGCGATCGAACACATGCCATCGCCTTCCACAATAAAGGAGATGCAACGACTAGCCGGCCGGCTAGCCTCGTTAAACAGATTCTTAGCTAACCACGCGGCTAAATCTTACCCCAATATCAGTACTCTGCGTAACTGCTTAAAAAGGAACAGTTCCAATGGACCGCAGAGGCAGAAAACGCATTCCGAGAGATGAAAGAGTGTTTGATCCAACTCCCAACTCTCACTGCACCACGCAAGAAAGAAGCACTCATCGTATACCTGTCTGTTGCAGACAACGCCGTGGGTGCGGTACTCATAGTGGAACGAGAGGGAGTTCAAACACCGACCTATTATGTCAGCAAAATGCTTAATGATCCAGAGACAAGATACTCCATCATAGAAAAGTTGGTACTCGCACTGGTACTCGCATCCAGACGGCTATACCGTTACTTTGCAGATCACGCCATCACCATGTTAACCAACTACAGGATCGGGCAAATCCTCTCCAAGCCCAAAATCTGTGGGAGACTAGCAAAATGGGCCATTGAACTGGGAGCACACACATTGATTTACAAACCGCGTCCGGCAATAAAATGCCAGGTTTTAGCTGACTTCGCCGCGGAAGTACCGGCGAACCGCATTCAAGAATGCGAAGACGAACAAACCCCTACACCTCCACCGTCCTAGATAGAGAGTGCAAAACACAAGCGTTAAAGTGCTTATATTACGCGTGTTATTGTGTTTTAAGCAATTATGTACGTTGAATACAGTAACTGCGAGAGTTTGTGTTATTGAAGGTAAAACGCATAATTCGATGATGCTAAGGTGATTAAAGATGATGTGGAGTGTTTGAGGATGTTGAACTAGATATTTCATGTTGATTGGGTATTGATTCGAGTCGAGATAGAATTTGGAGATGTTAGAATATGATGTGACAAAGTTGAGGGCCATTTAGTCATTAAATGAAAGTTGCAATGCATACAAGGGATTTCTAGTAAGTTCGAACGTAGCTTATGGAATATATGTCGCAACTTACGGCTGGGAAAGTCACAATAAACAGAATGTTTCAACCGTAAGTTACGATTGAAAATGTAGCTTATGGTTTTGATATGCAACGCATCAGATCACGTGATCTCTGATTTGAGATACACAAAAGTCAATAACAAAAAGAATAGTACATCACATAATCCAACATAGGAGGTAGACTTGGGGATGCACAAGAAAGGCACGTGCATATAAGGATTTTTGTGGAGACAAAATCATATCATCATCACATCTTGAAGGCACGTGTAAGGCTTTGTTTCAAAAGGAATTTGTTAGGTCCCGGTTTGATCCGTATCGATTGCGAACCGACTCGTACGACGTGCGGAATCCGTGCACGAGCAAGACCGAAACACACGAACGTAAAATGAACGTGATTCTATTAAAAAATCTGAAATCGTTACAGGAACCGTGAATCACCTAGACACTTTTTCTCTCTAGTTTCTCTCTCTAGAACTAGAGCTCTCAAAGTCACAAATGAGCAAAGTGACAAAAGTTCTAAATGAGAACCCTAAGTTCTCTATTTATAGGCCAAGGGACATAATGAGATATCTCATTATTTACACAAATGCCACCTTGCCTTTTTCTAGATATTTCTAACTATTACAATATAAAGCCTAGAATTTAACAGTTTCTGCTACGGTTTGAGATGACGGAGGCGATAGACATAAATGCACTAACAGACTCCCCCTTGGATATTGCCGCAGTCAATCTCAAACATTCAGACTCGTAGCTTCTTTTCTTTCTCTCTCTTTAGCTTCGAACAGAATCCCGGTGGATCTGTCTTCAGCTCCAGCTCCCTCTTTCAGTAAACTCTTCAGGCTCCCCCTTTCATCAAGCTTCCGTGCTTTGGGATCTACACCTGGCTTTCCGGTTACAAGCTCCTCCAGAGTAGTTCCTGGGTCCTTAAATGCACGCTTCCCTTTGCGTTGAGCTTGTCTTCAGACTCCACCTTAGACTCGGCTATCGGGATCGTAGTCTGGAATCTGCAATCCTCAAACATTTATAAGTAACAATGTTTTGATTGACCAATTGTCCAGGAATCATATCCTGGCTCTATTAAACTTTCTAAATCAAGATCCTGGGACTAAGATATAATAATATGAATATATCCAGAATTACTTGATACTCTCCCTATCAACAATCTTCAAAGATTTGGCAGTTTCAACGAACCGGATCGGAAACTAGCTCTTTTACAGATTTTAACAATATGAGCATCCAAATCCCTCACAGTTAATCATCCAAGTCCAACTTAATGACCTTGGAGATATCACAAACTGTTTTTGATTTTTGATTTTTAAAAGCTTCAAGTTTCAACTTAATGAACTTGTTTTTATTTTCAGAAACACAATAAGCATACTTAGATTTTGAAACTCAGTTCTCAGACATCGGTTGTCGAAAATAAAGCAGAATCAAAAATCTTTTTGTATTTTCTGAAAACATAAAGCAGTAAAGAAATATGTACAAACATATTTACAGACAATATTTTTGTTTGAGTTTGCGTTAGAGGATCATATCAGTTTTTGACAAGTCACAAGTACCGTTGAGCTTAGTTACACATTAAGAATTAAACAATTCACTTAGATTGTCGATATATTGATCCACTTAAATTTTCACACAAATTTCAACTGATTCAGGATACGAATTAGGTGATTTAAGAACTTAAACTCATTCATGTGTCCCACCTCTTGAATATACTCCCGTATCCAGATCCCAATAATCAGTCTTACAGGTGAGTATACTACAATGATATATGTACATAAATTAGGTATGCGAGGGCCGAGGGATCTCAGGTCGATACTTCCGTATACGCAGAGAGATATCAGCTTCGACTTTACGGAATGTCCCCTTTAGAGGATCTTTTAGCTACAACAGCAGCGACTATCAATTTTATTGTTTCATCGGCATGCTGAGGGTTTATGCTATGTTTCAAGCATTTGCAGAAAGTATTATCCAAGGACTAGGTCAGAACTACCGTTCAGCAGAAGTCCCGGAATAATACCCCAGACATCATTGAGTATAAAGACCTAGTATATCAGATTATGAGACCTTTCAAACAAGATTTCAGGGGTTACCTATATATCCAAGTAGTGTTCCCCACGAAATAAGTAAGTTTGAATTTAGGTTTATATCCCGAAAAAGTTTACTAAATGTATAAAAATCTACCGACATATCATCAGTGAGACTGTTTAACACATTTAAACTTTCCATTTCTTTAGCGTACTGTGACAGTCCACTGATGTACTATCATTTCCTCTTTTTACACAAAAACTCAATTTTTTGCTTTATCATGTTTTTGGCTTTTTCAAATTTTCTAATGTTTTTGGATTTTCTGACAATTTCTTACTCCCCCTAAAATTCAAAACCATTTAAAAAAAAAATTGACAACCCGATGTAGATAGCTTTGTCTCGCCATCCATTTTCTGCTTCTCATGCTCTGTTTTGCAGAAAATATAATATACCCCCATGATTTACAACCCATTGATTTTCTACAGTTTGAAAACCATTTTTCAATCTTGTGAAATTAATCATGTTTGTTCAGCCGTGACGGTTTCGGCGTATTCAATCAACATATTTTTGTATTTTTGAATATTTTTGCAAAACAAAAACATATTTATGGTTTTTCAAAATTTTCTATTTTTAGGGTTTTTGAAATATTGTTTATTTATGTACAGAAAACGATAAACTCCCTGTTCAACCAAACCAGGGTTCAGCAGCCTCTTCCTGTGCCAGGCTGCTCCAACTACCATTCTCACAATCTTCAGCTTCGTTGAGCACCTGCACATTCAGACTTTATCAATCATTTGAACAATTTAGCCCAGGTCTGTTGGACCTTAGGCATTTCAATACAATAAGTTTCATTTAATGATGGAAAATCTTTGTCATTTTTTCACAAAAACTTTTTCATTTTTGTCTTCGACTTTTTCAACATTTACAGAAGTCACTTGTTTCTTAACCACCCAGTTCTGTCCTTTTGAAGCACTTCTCTTGTAAAATCGTGACTCGTTTTGATTATTTTGACTTTGAACAACAACTTTTGGTTTCCAAAATTGATTTGGCTTTGTCATATCAACTGATGTTTGCCAACTTTGTGTTGTTTTGAACTTGGGTGTGTGAGAATTATGTGTTTGTTTTGAATCAGACCTAGTCTGTTTTGGTTTCCAAGTTTGACTCGAAGCAAACTTGTTTGTGTTGTACCTCCAAGTTTGTTTTAAATCAAATCTGGCTGACCTTTGTTTCACATCCTCAGATTTCTGTTTTTCCACCTCAACAGGCTTCTTTTTGTCAACATCCACAGATTTCAGATTTGGACACTTTCGTGCAAGATGTCCAATTTGATCACACTTAAAACATGTTCTTTTTGAAACATCTTTAACCTGTGGTTGTTGCCTTTTCTTTTGAGCACAAAACTCTTCATTAGACTGTTGTCTAAATTTGAGTTTTTCTTCTTCTTCAAAACTTTTTCCTTGAACAAAACTCATCTTTGCCTGAGAATTTGGCACTTCATTTTTCTTCCAATTTTGTTTCTTTTTATAACCCAACCCAGCCTTCATGTTTTTCTTCTTGAAACCAGGTTTATAATAAAAAGATTTATGACCTTTACCAGCAAACTTTGGAATCTCAGACTTCTCAATCTCAACCATTTTGAAAACTTTATCGACCTTTTCTGAAATCACATTCTGAATCAGAAATACAATATCTAAGAATAATTTGTCCGATCCAATCATGGTATAAACCAATCCTTTTGAATCATCATTCAAATTTTTCTCGGATTTTGTGTTTTTCAGATATCCATCATAAAGATTTCCTTCATCTTCATCCTATGATTCAGACTTACCTTTTGTAGACTCATCTTTCAAAACGCTTTCAATTACCTTACTTACCACCTCTGAATCATTAGCATCATCAGATTTGGAGTAAGTCACATCGATACTTTCAGGTAACTGGTCAGCTATGTTCAAATCCTTTGCCACCTTTTCCTCATCATAAAAAGTATAATTGTTTCTCAATGGTGGTGGTACCTGATGAAATTCTGAACCAATACCCTTTTTGCAATTTTCAGTATCTTTGTCATCTGGTGTGATGTTGAAAATGCGTTCGAGAATGAACGAAGAGTTATGATAACTTTGAAGTTTGGTAACAACCTTTTCTTTTTCAGCCAAGACTTGTTTAAGATTAGCAATTTCATCAACACATTTGTTTAATTCAATTTGCTTTTCTTTAAACTTTCTTTCATACATTTCTTTAGTGACTAAAGTTTCTGACAATCTTTGATCAAAACTTTTGACTTGGCTCTTCAAAGTATCATAAGCCTCTTGTACTCTCTGACTTGACCATTTTAAAGAATCATACTGTTTTTGTAAATCTTGAAACTTATTTTCTTTTTCAACACAATCGACACATTTTGCTGAACACAGTTGTCTATAAACATCATTATCCTTTTCAAGAACTTGACATTTCTGTGTTAGCTTTTCGACTTTTAATTTCAAAATTTCTTCTTTTTCAATCATATCTTTACATTTTGTTGTGAAACCATTTTCAAGTTTAACTATGTCATTGTCTTTTGTTTTTATGATGTCATCTTTTTCAGTACAGGCTTTGCACATTTCTATGCAATTCCTACACTTGTTTTCTTTTTCATCAACCAATTCAACATTCGATAGATCAGAAGATTTTCTAACCTCAGTCTCATTCAGCACCGGTTCTTCTGACTCAACTTTCTGATCTTCCTTCTTTTCTTCTTTCTGAGCTTCTTCATTCTTCT
This sequence comes from Helianthus tuberosus, assembly GCA_030545235.1. NCBI lineage: Eukaryota > Viridiplantae > Streptophyta > Magnoliopsida > Asterales > Asteraceae > Helianthus > Helianthus tuberosus. Next base: position 85,847,542 of record CM060414.1, on the reverse strand, counting down.
GCGTTTCTTTAGCTCTCTGTTCCTCTCCAGCAAGCTTTGCAACAGTCTTCACTTCTTCAATCATCTTCTTCAATTCTTCTTCTTTTCTCTTTTTCATTTCCACTACCTTTGGTAGACTTGCTTCAAAAACTTCTTTTATCTTGTTCATTAAATCCGGCAAGTAACTTTTATCAGAAAGACTTCTTGTGTTGAAAGTGCCCTCATTTGGAAATAAATTGGTTACTGCATCAAAATCCACTTTTGAAGGGTCAACCACTGGATTACCCTTTGGATCCATATAACATTCCAGTTCAGCATTCCATCTCTTGGTTCTTTTTGCTTCCTTGAATGGTTCAGTTAACTTTCCAATCTTGCACTGTCTCTTCTCCACCATCTATCATGATCAAAATTAGCCATGACTTGAAATTCTTGAATTACCTGGAGACTTTAATCACTTTGAATCACAAACAAGCAAACACAATGAATTTATTCAATATCAAACAAATGAATCGAACGGGTATCCGATCAAGTGAGTCAACACAAGTCAACAAAATGAATATGTAACAATGGATCGGGTGGGAATCCTCTTGGACGAGTATCCGACGCTTTGACCTGAATCACAACAACAAATGGAATGATTAGGATCGGGTGATAATCCGTTCGGATTGCCACTCGATTTGTTGCACTTTAAACTTGAACAAACAAAATCCTTTGAAACAAATTGTAACCCGATTGGGTGGGTCAACAGAAGTCAAACTTCAAATTAATAGCAATGAATCGGGTGGTGGTTCGATCTTAGTCACTACTACACGACAAAATGAAGAACTATCAATTTGAAATGAATAAAATCACATGCGACTGACAGTTAGCACATGTACAGATTCAGATATCATTATCTACACAATGATGTAATTCCAATGGCCAACATTCAAATTTTTATTCAAATTATGATTGGACCGTTGAAAATGCACATAAATTTCAATCACGTGAAACCTTTTCAATTTCAAACTTCACATGTAAAATGATAATGGCCGACAATTTAAATTGCTTCACATGCAAGGATTACTTTATCACATGAAATCTGATGTCCACAATTAAAACACACTGACCAAGTTGACTAAGTGACACTCACTGGTGATAATCACAAGACTCGGATGGTAATACGCTCGGATGGTAATACGCTCGGATGAGGATCCGTGCGGATGGGGATCCGGGTGATGTTATACGCACGGGTGGGGATCCGGGAGATGTTATACGCACGGATGGGAATGTTATCCGCGCGTACAAGTTGTCCGTGCGTGTGGCAAGTCAACAAGTCAACACGTATGGCTGAAAGTAATCCGTGCGGGTGGGTTGCTATAACACATATTGTTGTCCGTGCGGGTGGGAAATGATGATGTTATCCGCACGGGTGACACAACTCATGTATTGATATGCACTTATCACATGACACTTATCACATGCTCTTTACTTTGACACTTGAACAATCACGTGACAGCAAATATGAGAACAATCTGCTTCTCTCTTCTAGACGACAAAACTGTTGACCGTTGGACCTTCTATTCAACAATTTCAATTAAACATCACATGTGACAAACACTTATCGAGACAAACAATGATCAGATCACGTGACCGTCAATATTAATTCATATGCAAACAACAGTTTTCAAATCTCTGAAACAATCACATGCACACATTAAAGAGATCAATATTCAATGAGTTTTAAGTGGACCTCTATGTTTTGGTCAAAGATATTCACGTGAAGGAACAGATAGGTCTGAAATGTTGACTGACAAACTTAATACAGTTGACTAAGTGACTTGTTTATCCGTGCGGTATTGTGACACGTATTACTATCCGTGCGGACAAGTGTCCAAGCGGATAGGTCAATGTATAGTCAACCCGGATAGTTGTACGCACGGGCGACTTATCCGTACGTATAGGTCAACAATTAGTCAACGCGGATGGTAATACGTGCGTATGACTTATCCGCATGGATAGGTCATGCGTGCGTATGACATCAAGAACAACAGCAACAGTATTCAACCTTTTTCGAACCACAAAAATTAAGATTTCTTCCAAACGGCTTGGAATTTTGACCTGAAAAATTGTAGAGTATTAGATCACACAGTTTCGCATAGTATATCAAAAAATGAGCGAATTTGAACCGTAAAAACCCTGTCAATTTTGCAAAATTCAGATAAAACGTGAAGAACAAGAAAGTTAAGAGAAATATGTCAAATCTGGATGTTTTAAGCTCTGATTCTGCTGAAATTGAGTGCGTAATTGTGCGTTTGATCTTCGCAACCGAGCTCCTGCTCTGATACCACTTGTTAGGTCCCGGTTTGATCCGTATCGATTGCGAACCGACTCGTATGACGTGCGGAATCCGTGCACGAGCAAGACCGAAACACACGAACGTAAAATGAACGTGATTCTATTCAAAAACCTGAAATCGTTACAGGAACCGTGAATCACCTAGACACTTTCTCTCTCTAGTTTCTCTCTCTAGAACTAGAGCTCTCAAAGTCACAAATGAGCAAAGTGACAAAAGTTCTAAATGAGAACCCTAAGTTCTCTATTTATAGGCCAAGGGACATAATGAGATATCTCATTATTTACACAAATGCCACCTTGCCTTTTTCTAGATATTTCTAACTATTACAATATAAAGCCTAGAATTTAACAGTTTCTGCTACGGTTTGAGATGAGGGAGGCGATAGACATAAATGCACTAACAGAATTCTCAATAAGTCACGTGGAGGAGTATTATGAATTCATCACAATATATTTTGATTATTAAAAGAAAAAAGGAAAGAGGCCGCACATGGGCTGGGCCGACTTCTTTGATTGGGCCGCCACACAATGGAGCCAAAACACGTGAACAAGCATGGGGACTTGACTGGTGGTGGCTGACTTGAGAGGATTAATTGGAAAAAAAATACAATATCAATCATTAACACATACACGGCACATGTGGGCTTGTGGATTAGTGGACTCTTGGGATTGGGCCGATATCAGAGAACAGGGAACAAAGGATATCATGAATTATATCTTCGACGGCAGAAGGTTGGGAAGATGATCATCACAGATCAATTAGAGGGGAGATGCTTTCAACCGCGTATTTTGAAGATCAACCAACCGACATGAGCGGCTAGTCTCTTAGTGGTTTCCTCCGGATGGAGGGTTTTTGTAAGTTAATTGATACTATGTGTTGATACAATTGTTTTAACATGGTGATCTAAGCATTCGATGCTTTTCACCATGGATTTGATTTATTAGTTGTAAACAGTTACATTTATTTAAACCTTAATTTCTAAGCATTCAGTTCCCGAGAGTTCTAGTAATTGGGATATATTTGACACGGGGTTAGGGTTTGTAAATTGTAATTGATAATCATTCGATAACCTCCCGTTATGTATTGACCGGAGTACTTAGTCGTTGGTTATCACAATTAATCAATCAAAATTAACACCTATGTCTATGTAGGTAACGATTAAACACATAATTGAAGTTAACTGCAAAACCTGAAATCTGGAGGAACCATCTTTTCTCTATTGATTTAAACCTTAGTTTTTATTCGTTAACTTAGATAATTCTCTTAAACAATCAAACCATCAATTGAATTTTATATTTTAGCATTAGTTAATAAATACTTATCATCATAACACTTTCCACAATCCTCCTCTGGTTCGATATCTGACTTACTCTTGCTACTAGTTTATTTCGGTTTTTGCATGTCACTAACGACAGACATCAAAATGGCGCCGTTGCCGGGGAGGCGTGCGCAAAGTATTTAGTGTTAAGTTTTAGTAAAAAAAAATAATAATAAAAAATAAAAAAAATTAAATTTAAAAATCCCAAAAAGATTTTTCTTTAATGTTCGTGATTTACACTTGGTAGTTGAGTTGTGTTGTGTAGGATGACAGAGCATTACACAGATTTCAGCTTTTCTACTTGTATATTGTGCGGGGGTCCACGTCATCCGTGTATCGGTTGCCACGAGGCCCACTACAGGAGGGCACATGGAAAATCGGTGTCTTATGTTTCATAGCTTCCACCTCCATTATACGCTGATGATTATGACCTAGAGATGGAGGATGATTATTACTCAGATGGATATGATCGGGACGTGGATACTTATTATGAGCCAAGCACGGATGGACAATGTTTCTGTTGCGGTCGTAATCATACTTCTGTTTATGAAGATGTGTGCGCGGTATATCTGGAAAATCCAGAGTATTGGAATAAAAAAATGATGGATGCGTACATCTCAACACCGTATCAGGGATACCGACAGTATCATCCCGAGGAATATCATGAGCCCGAGGGTGACTATGCTTATCAGACCGAGGAGGGGAAAAAGCTTGCTATGTTGGAAGTGTGTGACTTTGTCCAAACTCGAGCAGTATTTATCAGCACCCAACCTTTCCGATGAAGATCGAATCAGCTGTTTAGTTTCTAAGTGTCAGAATTTAAAAATGAAGATAGAAATAGAACAACCCCTTTCACCATTACCTGATGATATTAGAGATTATTCTCACATGAAGGAGGAGGTTGTGGAGGATAATACCACACCAATGAGTCCTTTATCTGATGAAGAGTCACTGGTGGATCAGATGGTGTGTGCAGATTATGAGGCAGAACAATCTGAGGAGATGAATGTGTGTACCGAACCTCTTCCCATATCAATTATTCAAATTAATAAGTGTGGGGAAGAGGGTTCGAGGAAGAAGATGAGGAAGGTGACGGTGAAGGACATCGAGCGGATCATTATAAAGTGGTTGTGCAATAATCCGACTTATCTGCTGATATTGAGTAAAAAGAAACGCATATGGAGAGTTAACTATCGAGTGTATGTTGGGAACTCGATAGGAAAGTGTGGATTGAGGCCGGATTGCAGTGCTTCAATGGACATCTTGATATAAATTAGACCCCGCTGGATCAGTGATGTCAGGTACCGTGCATTCATGGGAAATACAAGGGGTAAATGTGCACTGAGACCACCGTAGCGCATATCAGGTACGGTCTGGCTGAAGACCTTTAAACTTAGCGCTCTCGGGAGGCAGCCCGAGGATGTAGAGTATTTTATTTTGGTTTGGTTTCGTTTTGGTGTGTTTGTGTTTTGACAGGTTTCTACGTTCCATCTTCACGGATGCAATGAATCAAGTGTGGGGATGTTTGGCAACATCCCCGATGAGATCTCAAAGAATCCATGAGGGGCGTATGTTCCGGTTAGATTGCAGCAGCTACACCAACACAAACACTCACTTATGTTCTGATCAGGTGCATGTTTTTATCTATCATGTGTTTTACTTGTTTTCGTGTATTTGGTGGTGTAAACTTCTTGTGTTGGGAGTGGTTTCTTTCTGTGAAGTCGTCTAGTTATTAGTCGTTCATGATTTGTTAGGTGGTATATCTCGAGTTTAGACTATAAGTTGCACCATACATTGGGGACAATGTATCCCAAGTGTGGGGGCGGTAACTTGAGAGAGGGTTGGTAGGATTGATGATCTTAAATGCTTGAATTCGTTGAAATTGTGAAAAATTGAAAAATTTTGAAAATTTTTGTGTCTCAAGTATGCTTGAACTACATGAAAACCAACATTTTCAATCACTAAGGGGTTTCTTGCTGATATTAAACTAACTTAGATCCCTAGTCATGGTTGTCCCTTTAAGTTTCATGAGAGTATTTCTGACAGGTTTTATAAAATAGTTGAGAAGAGATGCCTAACTAGGGGTAACATGCTTTAGGAATTACACATTCTACGTGTCAGCAACCCAATTTCCCTTTATTCGGTGAGATATTTGAGCCTACTTAGTTGTTAGTTGAATTGCAATAACTGTTCATTTGCTGAGAGTAGGCCATGTGTTGCTTTGTGTTAGAACTTGTGTGGTTTGATACGTGCCGAGACTGTGGTTTAGCGTATCCACATAGATGATAAAGGCATTAGGATCCATTCATTGTTCTATATGTTGATTGTTGATTCCACCCACCTTAGTTAACCATGTTGAGCCTTTTATCCTTCGTTTGCTACACCTTGTTTGACTCGTTTGATTACCAACCATGAATAACAAGTATGTTATGAAAAAAAATATATATATAGAAAAAATAGAAAAGAAAAAAAAAGAGAAAATAAAAAAGAAAAACAAAAATCATTGTTATGTTCGTGTTGAATAAATGGGTCGAAAATACCCAAAAAGTTAGTAGTATTGTGAATAAAGTTATCATGGTTTGGTATTCGTTTGTGTTCGCCAAATAAATATAAAAAATCCAAAAATATTACCTCACCTTTACCCATAACCCAAAACCCAAAAGTCCTTTTGATATGTGTTACATTATTTGATACAGTGCAGGTATGATTGCTATACAAGCTTATGACTGCAAGGTAACATATTTGGTTTTGAGTGAAATACATACTAGCACATTACACGCTAGTCTTGATAAAACCGAGAGGAATGATTATTGTGAGGGGCGTGTGGCATATGTGTAGTTGTATTATAAGCATGTTAGTTTTTGTTAGGCAAGTCTTAAATTTGTTACAAAGATTTATTATCTAACTGTCAGATTGTCAACCTCGATTGTGTCAGTCTATGGGACGGGTATGACTTGGGACCTTAAATTGTTAATTCGGTAAGGGATTCAGTGGTGATTTGTTAATAAGGTGAGTATTGTTTGTAATGGTTGCTTGAGGACAATCAATGATAAGTGTGGGGATGTGATGGAGAGTGCAAAACACAAGCGTTAAAGTGCTTATATTACGTGTTATTGTGTTTTAAGCAATTATGTACGTTGAATACAGTAACTGCGAGAGTTTGTGTTATTGCAGGTAAAACGCATAATTCGATGATGCTAAGGTGATTAAAGATGATGCGGAGTGTTTGAGGATGTTGAACTAGATATTTCATGTTGATTGGGTATTGATTCGAGTCGAGATAGAATTTGGAGATGTTAGAATATGATGTAACAAAGTTGATGGCCATTTAGTCATTAAATGAAAGTTGCAATGCATACAAGGGATTTCTAGTAAGTTCGAACGTAGCTTATGGAATATATGTCGCAACCTACGGCTGGGAAAGTCACAAGAAACAGAATGTTTCAACCATAAGTTACGATTGAAAATGTAGCTTATGGTTTTGATATGCAACGCATCAGATCACGTGATCTCTGATTTGAGATACACAAAAGTCAATAACAAAAAGAATAGTACATCACATAATCCAACATAGGAGGTAGACTTGGGGATGCACAAGAAAGGCACGTGCATATAAGGATTTTTGTGGAGACAAAATCATATCATCATCACATCTTGAAGGCACGTGTAAGGCTTTGTTTCAAAAGGAATTCTCAATAAGTCACGTGGAGGAGTATTATGAAATCATCACAATATATTTTGATTATTAAAAGAAAAAGGAAAGAGGCCGCACATGGGCTGGGCCGACTTCTTTGATTGGGCCGCCACATAATGGAGCCAAAACACGTGAACAAGCATGGGGACTTGACTGGTGGCGGCTGACTTGAGAGGATTAATTGGAAAAAAAATACAATATCAATCATTAACACATACACGGCACATGTGGGCTTGTGGATTAGTGGACTATTTGGATTGGGCCGATATCAGAGAACAGGGAACAAAGGATATCATGAATTATATCTTCGACGGCAGAAGGTTGGGAAGATGATCATCACAGGTCAATTAGAGGGGAGATGCTTTCAATCGCGTATTTTGAAGATCAACCAACCGACATGAGCGGCTAGTCTCCTAGTGGTTTCCTCCGGATGGAGGGTTTTTGTAAGTTAATTGATACTATGTGTTGATACAATTGTTTTAACATGGTGATCTAAGCATTCGATGCTTTTCACCATGGATTTGATTTATTAGTTGTAAAGAGTTACATTTATTTGAACCTTAATTTCTAAGCATTCAGTTCCCGAGAGTTCTAGTAATTGGGATATATTTGACATGGGGTTAGGGTTTGTAAATTGTAATTGATAATCATTCGATAACCTCCCGTTATGTATTGACCGGAGTACTTAGTCGTTGGTTATCACAATTAATCAATCAAAATTAATACCTATGTCTATGTAGGTAACGATTAAACACATAATTGAAGTTAACTGCAAAACCTGAAATCTGGAGGAACCATCTTTTCTCTATTGATTTAAACCTTAGTTTTTATTCGTTAACTTAGATGATTCTCTTAAACAATCAAACCATCAATTGAATTTTATATTTTAGCATTAGTTAATAAATACTTATCATCATAACACTTTCCACAATCCTCCTCTGGTTCGATATCCGACTTACTCTAGCTACTAGTTTATTTCGGTTTTTGCATGTCACTAACGACAGACATCAAAATGGCGCCGTTGCCGGGGAGGCGTGCGCAAAGTATTTAGTGTTAAGTTTTAGTAAAAAAATAATAATAATAAAAAATAAAAAAAATAAATTTAAAAATCCCAAAAAGATTTTTCTTTGATGTTCGTGATTTACACTTGGTAGTTGAGTTGTGTTGTGCAGGATGACAGAGCATTACACAGATTTCAGCTTTTCTACGTGTATATTGTGCGGGGGTCCACGTCATCCGTGTATCGGTTGCCACGAGGCCCACTACAGGAGGGCACATGGAAAATCGGTGTCTTATGTTTCACAGCTTCCACCTCCATCATACGCTGATGATTATGACCTAGAGATGGAGGATGATTATTACTCAGATGGATATGATCGGGACGTGGATACTTATTATGAGCCAAGGATGGATGGACAATGTTTCTGTTGCGGTCGTAATCATACTTCTGTTTATGAAGATGTGTGCACGGTATATTTGGAAAATCCAGAGTATTGGAATAAAAAAATGATGGATGCGTACATCTCAACACCGTATCAGGGATACCGACAGTATCATCCCGAGGAATATCCTGAGCCCGAGGGTGACTATGCTTATCAGACCGAGGAGGAGAAAAAGCTTGCTATGTTAGAAGTGTGTGACTTTGTCCAAACTCGAGCAGTATTTATCAGCACCCAACCTTTTCGATGAAGATCGAATCAGCTGTTTAGTTTCTAAGTGTCAGAATTTAAAAATGAAGATAGAAATAGAACAACGCCTTTCACCATTACCTGATGATATTAGAGATTATTCTCACATGAAGGAGGAGGTTGTGGAGGATAATACCACACCAATGAGTCCTTTATCTGATGAAGAGTCACTGGTGGATTAGATGGTGTGTGCAGATGATGAGGCAGAACAATCTGAGGAGATGAATGTGTGTACCGAACCTCTTCCCATATCAATTATTCAAATTAATAAGTGTGGGGAAGAGGGTTCGAGGAAGAAGATGAGGAAGGTGACGGTGAAGGACATCGAGCGGAGCATTATAAAGTGGTTGTGCAATAATCTGACTTATCTGCTGATATTGAGTAAAAAGAAACGCATGTGGAGAGTTAACTATCGAGTGTATGTTGGGAACTCGATAGGAAAGTGTGGATTGAGGCCGAATTGCAGTGCTTCAGTGGACATCTTGATACAAATTAGACCCCGCTGGATCAGTGATGTCAGGTACCGTGCATTCATGGGAAATACAAGGGGTAAATGTGCACTGAGACCACCGTAGCGCATATCAGGTACGGTCTGGCTCAAGACCTTTAAACTTAGCGCTCTCAGGAGGCAGCCCGAGGATGTAGAGTATTGTATTTTGGTTTGGTTTCGTTTTGGTGTGTTTGTGTTTTGACAGGTTTCTACGTTCCATCTTCACGGATGCAATGAATCAAGTGTGGGGATGTTTGGCAACATCCCCGATGAGATCTCAAAGTATCCATGAGGGGCGTATGTTTCGGTTAGATTGCAGCAGCTACACCAACACAAACACTCACTTATGTTCTGATCAGGTGCATGTTTTTATCTATCATGTGTTTTACTTGTTTTCGTGTATTTGGTGGTGTAAACTTCTTGTGTTGGGAGTGGTTTCTTTGTGTGAAGTCGTCTAGTTATTAGTCGTTCATGATTTGTTAGGTGGTATATCTCGAGTTTAGACTATAAGTTGCACCATACATTGGGGACAATGTATCCCAAGTGTGGGGATGCGGTAACTTGAGAGAGGGTTGGTAGGATTGATGATCTTAAATGCTTGAATTCGTTGAAATTGTGAAAAATTGAAAAATTTTGAAAATTTTTGTGTCTCAAGTATGCTTGAACTACATGAAAACCAACATTTTCAATCACTAAGGGGTTTCTTGCTGATATTAAACTAACTTAGATCCCTAGTCATGGTTGTCCCTTTAAGTTTCATGAGAGTATTTCTGACAGGTTTTATAAAATAGTTGAGAAGAGATGCCTAACTAGGGGTAACATGCTTTAGGAATTACACATTCTACGTGTCAGCAACCCAATTTCCCTTTATTCGGTGAGATATTTGAGCCTACTTAGTTGTTAGTTGAATTGCAATAACTGTTCATTTGCTGAGAGTAGGCCATGTGTTGCTTTGTGTTAGAACTTGTGTGGTTTGATACGTGCCGAGACTGTGGTTTAGCGTATCCACATAGATGATAAAGGCATTAGGATCCATTCATTGTTCTATATGTTGATTGTTGATTCCACCCACCTTAGTTAACCATGTTGAGCCTTTTATCCTTCGTTTGCTACACCTTGTTTGACTCGTTTGATTACCAACCATGAATAACAAGTATGTTATGAAAAAAATATATATATAGAAAAAATAGAAAAGAAAAAAAAAGAGAAAATCAAAAAGAAAAACAAAAATCATTGTTATGTTCGTGTTGAATAAATGGGTCGAAAATACCCAAAAAGTTAGTAGTATTGTGAATAAAGTTGTCATGGTTTGGTATTCGTTTGTGTTCGCCAAATAAATATAAAAAATCCAAAAATATTGCCTCACCTTTACCCAAAACCCAAAAGTCCTTTTGATATGTGTTACATTATTTGATACAGTGCAGGTATGATTGCTATACAAGCGTATGACTGCAAGGTAACATATTTGGTTTTGAGTGAAATACATACTAGCACATTACACGCTAGTCTTGATAAAACCGAGAGGAGTGATTATTGTGAGGGGCGTGTGGCATATGTGTAGTAGTATTATAAGCATGTTAGTTTTTGTTAGGCAAGTCTTAAATTTGTTACAAAGATTTATTATCTAACTGTCAGATTGTCAACCTCGATTGTGTCAGTCTATGGGACGGGTATGACTTGGGACCTTAAATTGTTAATTCGGTAAGGGATTCAGTGGTGATTTGTTAATAAGGTGAGTATTGTTTGTAATGGTTGCTTGAGGACAATCAATGATAAGTGTGGGGATGTGATGGAGAGTGCAAAACACAAGCGTTAAAGTGCTTATATTACGTGTTATTGTGTTTTAAGCAATTATGTACGTTGAATACAGTAACTGCGAGAGTTTGTGTTATTGCAGGTAAAACGCATAATTCGATGATGCTAAGGTGATTAAAGATGATGCGGAGTGTTTGAGGATGTTGAACTAGATATTTCATGTTGATTGGGTATTGATTCGAGTCGAGATAGAATTTGGAGATGTTAGAATATGATGTAACAAAGTTGATGGCCATTTAGTCATTAAATGAAAGTTGCAATGCATACAAGGGATTTCTAGTAAGTTCGAACGTAGCTTATGGAATATATGTCGCAACCTACGACTGGGAAAGTCACAAGAAACAGAATGTTTCAACCGTAAGTTACGATTGAAAATGTAGCTTATGGTTTTGATATGCAACGCATCAGATCACGTGATCTCTGATTTGAGATACACAAAAGTCAATAACAAAAAGAATAGTACATCACATAATCCAACATAGGAGGTAGACTTGGGGATGCACAAGAAAGGCACGTGCATATAAGGATTTTTGTGGAGACAAAATCATATCATCACCACATCTTGAAGGCACGTGTAAGGCTTTGTTTCAAAAGGAATTCTCAATAAGTCACGTGGAGGAGTATTATGAAATCATCACAATATATTTTGATTATTAAAAGAAAAAGGAAAGAGGCCGCACATGGGCTGGGCCGACTTCTTTGATTGGGCCGCCACATAATGGAGCCAAAACACGTGAACAAGCATGGGGACTTGACTGGTGGCGGCTGACTTGAGAGGATTAATTGGAAAAAAATACAATATCAATCATTAACACATACACGGCACATGTGGGCTTGTGGATTAGTGGACTATTTGGATTGGGCCGATATCAGAGAACAGGGAACAAAGGATATCATGAATTATATCTTCGACGACAGAAGGTTGGGAAGATGATCATCACAGATCAATTAGAGGGGAGATGCTTTCAACCGCGTATTTTGAAGATCAACCAACCGACATGAGCGGCTAGTCTCCTAGTGGTTTCCTCCGGATGGAGGGTTTTTGTAAGTTAATTGATACTATGTGTTGATACAATTGTTTTAACATGGTGATCTAAGCATTCGATGCTTTTCACCATGGATTTGATTTATTAGTTGTAAACAGTTACATTTATTTAAACCTTAATTTCTAAGCATTCAGTTCCCGAGAGTTCTAGTAATTGGGATATATTTGACATGGGGTTAGGGTTTGTAAATTGTAATTGATAATCATTCGATAACCTCCCGTTATGTATTGACCGGAGTACTTAGTCTTCGGTTATCACAATTAATCAATCAAAATTAACACCTATGTCTATGTAGGTAACGATTAAACACATAATTGAAGTTAACTGCAAAACCTGAAATCTGGAGGAACCATCTTTTCTCTATTGATTTAAACCTTAGTTTTTATTCGTTAACTTAGATAATTCTCTTAAACAATCAAACCATCAATTGAATTTTATTTTTTAGCATTAGTTAATAAATACTTATCATCATAACACTTTCCACAATCCTCCTCTGGTTCGATATCCGACTTACTCTAGCTACTAGTTTATTTCGGTTTTTGCATGTCACTAACGACAGACATCAGTCCTCATCAGACATCTGGGCACTATACACCGATGGTGCGTCCAACGAGGACGGTGCAGGTGTAGGTCTACGTCTCGTAAGCCCGGATGGCCAAGAGCTTACTATGCCATCCGCCTCCATTTCAAAAGTATAAATAACGAGGCAGAGTATGAGGCTTTACTAGCAGGGCTGCGCTTGGTAGTCAAGCTCAGCGTGCAACACTTGGAAGCACACGTCGACTCATTACTAGTTACGGGGCAAGTCCGCGGCGATGCCGCGATAGGGGATATCATGATCCTCTATCTTGAGCAAGCCAAGCAACTGAAATCACGATTCACCTCCATCAATATTCGCCATATCAATAAGAGTGAAAACAAGCCCGTAGATTCACTTTCAAAACTCGCATCCACCAGCTTCTAGCATCTGGCAAAGGAAATACGTATTGAGATCCTGCAAAACCCCTCAGTACCCCTGCGCCAAGTTAATGTCATCCAATACGGTACAACATCCTGGATGATGCCAATTATCGCATACCTACAATCAGGTGTTACCCCCAAGAGTAAAGCAGAGGCACGTAAGCTACAATACAATGCGTGTCATTGTCAGATGGTGATGGTATTTTATACCGCAAATCATACCTGGGGCCACTCCTACGATGCGTCGACCCTCAAGATTCCACGTATCTCATCAGAGAGATACACGATGGAATATGTGGCATACACGCGGGCCCGCGCATGGTAGTGGCCAAAATCATGAATCCTGGGTATTACTGGCCCGGCATGCACCTGGACGCGGTTAAAGTCTTGCGCAAATGTTTCAACTGTTAACGACACGCACCAAAGAAATTGCGCCCAAAGAACAACCTGGTCCCCGTCACCACCGCATGGCCTTTTAAAAAATGGACAATCGACGTGGTGGGACCCTTTCCAGACGCACCAGGTGCGGTAAAGTTTATCAAAGTGGTCGTCGACTATTTCACCAAATGGGTAGAAGCAAAACCGCTAACCTCTACCACCGCTATGATAACAAGGAAATTTGTCTAGGAACACATCATCTGCCGTTTTGGCTTACCAATGTGTATCGTAACCGATAACGGCACCAACTTCGCTGCCGATGATTTCCAAAACTGGCTGAAGGAACTAAACATTGAACACGTCTTCTCCTCAGTGGCGCATCCACAAGGGAATGGCCAAGTTGAGAGCATCAATAAAAGTTTAGTCGAAGGCATAAAGGCACGGTTAGGAACAACCAGGCGCGGCTGGGTCGATGAACTCCCAAGTATCCTATGGGCTCCTAGGACTAACCCAAAGACAAGCCACGGTGAGACACCCTTCAGCCTAGTCTATGGCTCTGAGACGGTGATCCCCGCTGAAATGGGTCTCCCTTCACCTCGAATGTTAGCTGTCAACAAAATTGACATCAGCGATGAGCGCAGGCTTGACTTGGATGTAACATACCAAAATTTTGAAAACCCTAAAATATAAAATACTAATTTATTACATTGGATTTAAAACGAATTTAATACGTTGTATAATTGAGTAAGCAATTAGCGACAATTAATTGGATCTTTTATTTTAACTATTGCATTTTATTTAAATAAATAGTTTAGTAAATGATAAATGTAATTATTATACTTGTAATAAGAACTAGTAGGGTGCCCGCGCGATGCGGCAGGGGTGACACTTTACATTGCGACATACGTTATCAAGGTACAGAAGTGAGTCACAGAACATTTAATGAAGGTCAACATTTATCCAACAAAATCAAGAACAAAGTCCAATAACAATTTTAATTTTAAAAATGAGCCTAGAACATATGCTATGGAAAGGTCAACTTCAGCCGACTCTGCATAAGTTGAGTGCAAGTAGCAGTGTAGCACATGCTTCACAAAATGAGTTCGTCTCTGCATGAAGGAAGCAGGCTCAAAAAAATTCACTTGAACTTGTTAAATCATATTTCCTAGAGTAAAAACTGAACCAATAAGTTCTGATCATATATACAAGATAAGGGCATACATAAAACAAGAAGTACAACAAACCCAGATCATCATGGGTCATATCAGATTGAACTACTGCAAAAGATTGTATAAATATCCCATATTAAAAGGCCTCTGTAGGAATATCAAATGGATATTGCTGCTTAAAATACAAAAAAAGAGAGAAATTAAGGAAAAAAATCATGTCCAAACCATTTCTTACTGATTTGTGAACTAAATAGGTCCAACCCTATACAATACAAACACCACAAGTCACCAAAGGAACAAGAAAAAACTCCTGGAATAGAGATCCAACCATAAACCAGACAGTGTCAAGCTCATTATACTCTTTTCTGATGCCTTTTGGTCTTCAAGAGCTTCAACCTAATATATATACATGGCAATGTAGATTAAACCAGTTGGCCCCTTGTGTGAACCGTTTCTTTTTGAAACATAATATTTAGAATAAACAGAAATACATCAATAGGACTACCTGTAAAATAACTCAGTACAGATTCAGACCACAAGAGTAATTTGAGCTTCTGTAGAGTAATTTTGTAAAAGTTCATGTAGAGTAATTTTGGTCGTGTAGGGTAATACTCAAAATTGTAGGGTAATTATCAAAATTACACTAACCCCCCCACCCCCCAAAAACCTAAACCACCCCCACCCCCCAAACTAAAAGCTAAAAACTAAACCATAAAGCTAAACCCCATAACTAAATGCTAACAAAATTACTCTACAAGACATTTTCCAAAATGACTCTACATAAGTCAAAATTACTCTACTAGAGTAATTTGATAATTACCCTACATTTCTCAAAATTACTCTACAGATGCTCAAAATTACTCTACAGATGTTCAAAATTACTCTACTAGAGTAATTTTGAAGTTGCTGATAATTACCAGATTGCCACCGCCACTTTTTGCTTTTTCCCCAGTAATTTGAAGTTGCTGATAATTACCAAAATGACACCGCCACTTTTTGCTTTTTCCCTCAATTCTACGTTTCGTACGTTAATTTTGTTTTTATTTGATCGTTTACCTATATCTATAATGGCTTTGATAGGCCAAGGAAAAATTAACCGAAATAGTTTATGTGGCTGGAAAAAAAAAGTGAAATTGATGTCGACTGAATTGCGAAATACTATTTAATGTATGTGAAAAAAATACAACAATTTTCCAATCTAATAAAACCAGCAAAATGCTATCTAGTGCAAGTGATAAAAAAAAATTAAAGAATCTTTATACTTAATGTAGAAATGGCCTTGTGAAAGTGACCCAAATATACAAGTCTCTATATTTTGCACGAAACGCTTATTTGAGCTACATAAAAATCATGGCCCAAATAAAAGAATCTCAATATTTTGCCGTCAAATTGACGATGTTGTTGGCTTCATTCAAATTAGGGGTGCAAAAATAGATACAAATATATTCAAGAAAAGGTTATATTTTTCTTATGAAAGGTTTTCTTGCAAGAATGCAAGGTGCTTGGCTAGAAATGCATGATATATCATTATCTTTATGCATTTTTTAAATGTTAGTTTCAACTATTCTATTTTGACAAAAAAGAAATTTATTCATAAGCTACAATGAGTACATACAGAGAATAAACATGATAAAAAGTTTACCAGGAAAAATTAAACATACAATAAAGATAAATGATTGAACAAGCATATGGATTTGCTGTAAAAAAAAGTAAGATTAATCTATAAGTGAAGACTAATTATAAAAAATTACCCATTCCAAGGGTATAAAGATCCACTTCATCATGTTATTGCATATATCTCTGCAATGAAACAAAAACAGTCTCCATTAACACATCACTCAGATTCAAAATTACAAAAAATGGAACCCTTGGTTTCACCTTTTCGAGATTAACGTAGAAGAAAAAGGCCTTTCGATGTTGAAGACCTGATTGCAAACACATCTAATCAGTTAGAACACAAATAAAAAAGTGAATAAATAAAGCTTCAAATTACCATCTGTAACAACTGTGCTTGTAATCATTGTGAACAGTTCTATTGTCAATAAAACAATGTTATTTGATCCCAATGTTTGTTTTGTTATGTTTTACATTTATCATGTTTTGACTTTTATGTAATTTCAAACTCTACATCGCTTTCTGGAGAGTTATACGCAAACTAGTGCGTAAACGTACTCAGTTTAATGCGAGAAATACTCCGGAACATCAACATATACTCAACATACCTTAAATAACCTTTACATAACTTAGAAATAAGTTTTGAAGGCTTTGGTATGGCAAAAACAAGTTAATTCGCTTACATGGACTAAACTTGACAAACTGCGAAAGTATGACGATTCGTACTGGAACAGACATTCCGGAACATAACCATAAGTTAAACACACCTTAAATATCCTTTACATAGCTTAGAAATAGGCTTTGAAGGGTTCGGTGTGCTAAAATAAACTTTTGGGTCATTCAGGGACTAAAAGTGTCAAAAAGTGCACAAGTTTGCATTTTCGCGCATAACTTACGTTCTGAATACATCCGGACATCCAAAAATTTATGTAAGCATGACTATATTATATTTTAGTGTTTTCCATAAGAAAAATCCATTCGTCGCGTCATTTGGATCGTTTTTCGCGCTTATGCGCATTCCGTCGTAATTAAGCGAACATCGCGTTCGTACGACCAAACGAACTGACATCAGACATATTTTTGAACATGTTTCATGTCCACAATGTTTAGGAATCATTTTAGGGCCTTAAATTTGGCTTTACGGGCCTTAGAAGTGTCGGAAATGGCCTTAAACACGTGCAGGGACCAAAACTGTAATTTCTGAAACTTGTTTTCTGATCAGAAGGGCTAGGCGGCCCGCCTCAGTTCCTGTAAATCCCCAGGCGGCCCGCGAGGCACCTTCAGACCAGATTAAATGAATTTAACAGCAGATTGCAGCTGTTTGATCCTCACCCACACATTCTAAATTGCTTAGTCAGATGATAAGGACCATTTTTAGGCACCACAACTTGCCAACACTTGTACGGTTACGATTAAGGCACGTTTTCCATGAAACGATCTTAACGGTGGACCGAATACTATAAATACCCCACCCCCATGCTTCAAAATCACAAGAACTTTGATTTGAGAAACTCTAAGTTGAAACAATTGTTTCATACCTGAGATTTTTGAATCGAGGTTAGCATTCGGGGACCCTTCGTAAGTATTCTTTCGTTCTTTTCCTTATTTTATTGCTTTTCGAGTCAGAAAGTCAAACTTTGTTTGACTTTCAGCGTTGACCAGTAATGGTCAATGCGAAGTTCGTTTGAACTTCGCAACGTGAGTGTAATCACGTTGGTTATAGTCCCTTGGGACTATGCCTACTGATTACCACGTTGTCTAGGGTCGTAGGGTAAGCGATCTAATAAATCGCTTATACCTCGAACCCGACCCATTTGGTCGATCATTAGGATCCGACCAAATACATTAGGTGACCATAGTATAGGGAATAACCTTCCGAGGTTATACCCTATGGTCACATCGTTTAAGTAGTTGTATGATAGGTAGTTTATATGCCTTAGGTAAATTACCAGAATACCCTTTTCATGTATAATTGGTAATTAAGCATATGTAACCTAAACCTTTGTCACATAACTGATTATGTAACATGTTTAGGCATATAACACTTGTCATAGGGCTAGTTAGGCGGTCCGAACGCGTTTCACGCGAACGACGCGTTAAAGTAGCATAAGCTACCTAAACGAGTCGTAATGGGTCGTAAACAATTAGGTTAGGTTTCATTTAGTATGTAGGCTTTGTTAAACCAAATGACACGAGTCTCTACACTCGTTTGGTTTACGAACCCTCATGCTACCCTATCATCCGATTTAGGTCCGGTTTATTAACATAGTTACCTATATTAGGTGCTGTTTGATTCCGTGATCTATACCATTGTTTGGTTGTCACTCCAGGACTACTGAGTAATATCAAGTGAGTACATAGACCCCTCTTTTACTGTTTTCCAAACTGTTTTGGGGTGGAACTCATGTGCCTACTTGTTACTTTCATGCTTTCCTGTTTTCACATCATATACATGCTATGTTCGTTAGTACATTATAGTACATGATTTCATTACATCTTATGCTAGGTGTGCCCATTGTGTGCATTACTTAGTACATTGTTTTACATTACATTTCATGCTAGGTGTGCCCATTGTGTGCATTACTTAGTACATCGTTTTACATTACATTTCATGCTAGGTGTGCCCATTGTGTGCATTACTTAGTACATCGTTTTACATTACATTTCACGCTACGTATGTTCATTGGATTACATACTTAGTGCATTGTTTTCACATGCTTACATTTTTGGTATAACATTTGGTTTGTTTAACATGGAACAATACATTCATTAACATTGATCATGCCATTCGTTAGTAGGTAGTGGTACCATAGGAATTGACAACTCCCGTTCCGGACATCCTGGGTATGGGGATGAAAGGAATGACCGAATTCGATATACATAACTTAGATAAACCTTTAATTTGTTTAAGGGTTTATCGCCACAGTCTCAAGGCTTGGATGTATGCATTATAACAATACCGCATAAATGTTTGTATCAGTATAGCATGCATTTGTTACACACAACATGACTTTGATTTAAACTGTGTTTTACTTCAATACCTTGTTGTTGTGCATTTTACATATGGTTTAGTTGATACATTTCACTTACCATACCTGACATTTTGGTTACACATTACATGATCTACATTGAACATAAGCATTTTGACATTGATATACACATTTGGCGATTTACATTGGGCATTGACATTTTGATATGGTTTACACAATAACACTTGACAATTGGTTTGTACATGAACAAGTTACATTGGTGGTTGTTTGGGTAAGTGATTTGAGTAACGATACGGGTGTAATATGATACAAACATGGTGGATACGCCGCTGGTACTTCCTATATATAAGTGTTTGTATAATATTACATAGCGTAACATTATTTAAATCATTTCAGTATAGACATAATACATCTTATATACATAACATACTTTTCACAAGACATTGTTTTTACAAAACAGTTTATTTTATACAAACTCATTTTACATGGTTATTCATTTAACCTTACATTTACTTATACATATCAACTGATCTTATCGTTTTTCAAATGATTTACAAGACAAAGCAAATTACAAGGTTCATGACTAAACATTTTCTCAAATACAAGTCATGAATCCTATTTTCACAAACCTATGTATCTCACAGGCATTTTTATGCTGACGTACCTACTTTCACATGTGTTTTCAGGTGCTTTTCCGTAGGATGATGATCATGACACTAGGGCGGACCTGTGCCTTAGAGACTTAAAATGAAGCTAGACTATGTTTAATTATGTTATAAACTCTTTTGTTTACTGTTCAAGACAATGTAACACCCTTGTTTGATAAATAAAATACAACTTTGTATGCCATGGTTATGAAACAATTTATTCTGTTACGACACGCCCCGATGTTTCCGCCGTGATTTGTTGTTTTACGCGGTCGGGGTGTGACAGAAGAGTTGGTATCAGAGCCAATGGTTATAGGGAATTAGGTTATTAGTAATGCTTTGACCTAGACTATAACTTTTCTAGGACCCTAACACAAGTTATCTTGTGTTTAGATCTTAAAACATGTACATCACCTATCCTTAGGTGATTATCAAAACAAGAACCAAATTTTCCGAAACGATTTTTGAAAAAACAATCTTCTGTTTTTGAATGATTTATTACAAGGTTTTGAACCCTCAATTGTAAGGTTTTGAACCCTCTGTTATATGGTTTTGAACCCTTTTCAGTTTGGTTTTTGGCCTTGTGCCTTCAAATTTTCAAAATCCCGTCAAACGTTTTGGGTTTTAAATAATGTGAACATGTGCAAACTGGAAGGGTGAATGCCTGTATTCTGGGTTTTTTGTCTAGGCAAGCACTTCGTATACATCTCATCAGACGCGAGACCAGTTGTGCTTACCTGGGAATTCCTGGGATGAGTGTTCACTTATAGGCGAGCATGTCTTCATTATACATTATTTTTGACCCATTTACTTTGATTAGTCACTGTGATTCGTTTGTTTGCTTGGTAATGCGGACAAATGACCACCATCCTTGCTTTTGTTGATTTTGTTTCATCTCATTCTCTTCATCCAACCATCTCACTCGTTTCTTTTCATGTTTCCTCTTTTAGAATGCCTCCTCGACGCGACAATCTGATTGCGACTGCTGAACTGGCAGAAATTATTGCGGAGCAAATGGCTGCTCAATTTCCAAATCTCTTTGCTCAATGGAACCAAGCCAACAATAACAACAATGTTCCATGCAAATACAAGGATTTTAACCAGGCTAAACCACTCAAGTTTAGTGGTTCTGAAGGAGCAACTGGGCTTCTTCAGTGGTTCGAAAGCATTGAGAATACTTTTCGCCATGTGCAGTGCCCGGATAATCGCAAGGTCGAGTTCTCCTCGAGCGTGTTTCAGAAGAGGGCTCTTACATGGTGGAATGGGGTAATGAGAGACCGAGGTGCGGAAGTTGCTCTCGCACAGACATGGGCTGAACTTAGAGCCCTTATGATGAGGGAATTCTGTCCTCGTCATGAGCAGCGAGCTTTGGAGAAGGAATTTGATGTGTTGAAGCAAGATAGTGGTGAGCACAGGGCTTATACTGATCGGTTTGAAGAGTTGAGTTTGCTTTGCCCGACTATGGTTACCCCACTTGACAAGGCTATCGAGAGATACATCGACGGCCTACTTGACTCAGTACAAGACATCCTTACTGGTAGTGAACCTGCCACACCCCGTCAGGCGATCGAGTTATCAGCGACATTGACTGAGTCGCAGATTAGAAAGGGAAAGCTACACCGGAAGGGTGACAAGGGCAAGAAACAGTTGGCTGACAAGGGGGATAGCAAGAAGGGTCAAAACAAGAATGGAAAGGACTCTGGTTCTTCGAAGAGGTCAAGGAAGCGTAAGGCTTCCCAAAATTTTGCTATCACTGCCCAAGCTAATCAGGCAGCTCTCAACCAACCCGCACAGCCTCCAGCAAAGAAACCCTATACAGGGAATGCACCTTTGTGCAATAGATGCAACAGTCACCATCAGCCGCAACATCAGTGCCGTTTCTGTACTAGCTGTGGGAAGTCAGGTCATCTTGCCGATGTTTGTCGGTTTGCTCAGAATCGCGCAGTTCAAAACCTGGCTCAACAAGTTGCACAGCCTCCTGCTCAGCAACAGGGTCAAGCTGCACGACTACAATACCCACCGGGTGCTTGTTACAATTGTGGGGATCTGACCCACTACAGAAACCGGTGCCCAAGGCTAGCCAACCAGAACCAGAACCAGAATCAGGCTCCGGCTCGAGGCCGAGCCTTTAACATGAATGCCCAAGAGGCACAGGCGGATGATAATGTGGTGAACGGTACGTTCTTTATTAATAATCAGCCTGCATCTGTTCTTTTCGATTCTGGTGCCGATAAGAGTTTCGTGTCATTGTCTTTTGAGCAAATACTTCGCGTGTCTAGAACGAAACTAGGAAAACCTTTGACAGTAGAAGTTGCTAGTGGTGAACCCATTATTCTTGATTCTGTTCTTCGCAACTGCCAGTTGAACCTTAACGACCATCTTTTTCCTATTGACCTCGCGCCTATGCAACTTGGAAGCTTCGACGTTATTGTGGGAATGGATTGGTTATCCAAGCATCACGCATAGATAGTTTGTTCTGAGAAGATAGTTCGTGTGCCGCTTTCGATGGGCGAGATCCTGCAGGTTCAAGGTGAGAAGCCTATCGGTGGTCTCAAACTCATGTCTTGTTTTAAAGCTCGGAAGTATCTACGGAAGAACTATGTGGCTTTCTTAGCACATGTTACAGAAGATAAAGGCAAGGGTAAGTCTATTTCAGATATTCCTGTCGTTCGGGATTATTCTGAAGTGTTCCCTGAAGATTTACCTGGTCTACCTCCAGCACGCCAAGTCGAGTTCCGCATTGATCTCGTACCTGGTGCAAATCCCATTGCCAGAGCTCCATATCGTCTTGCACCATCTGAGATGCAAGAGTTGTCTAAACAGCTCCAGGAGCTCTCTGACAAAGGTTTTATACGTCCTAGTTTTTCACCTTGGGGTGCTCCGTTCTCTTTGTCAAGAAGAAGGATGGATCCTTTAGGATGTGTATCGATTATCGTGAGCTTAACAAGCTTACCATCAAGAATCGATATCCCCTACCTCGCATAGACGACCTCTTTGATCAGTTACAGGGCGCTTCTTATTTTTCGAAGATTGATCTACGTTCAGGGTATCTTCAACTTCGGGTGCAAGAAGAAGATATTCCGAAGACAGCGTTCCATACTCGTTATAGGCATTATGAATTCACAGTCATGCCATTCGGTTTGACTAATGCTCCTGCTGTTTTCATGGACTTAATGAATAGGGTCTGCAAACCTTATTTGGATCAGTTCGTCATTGTTTTTATTGATGACATCTTGATATACTCTAAGACGCAAGCTGACCACGAGCAATATCTTCGTCTTACTTTGGAACTCCTAAAGAAAGAGCAACTTTTCGCCAAATTCTCCAAGTGCGAATTTTGGCTTAAAGAAGTTCAATTTTTGGGACATATTATCAACGAACAAGGTATTCATGTAGATCCCTCCAAGATCAGTGCGATTAAGGATTGGGATACACCTTCTACTCCTACTGAGGTTCGTTCTTTTCTTGGTCTAGCGGGTTATTATCGCCGCTTCATAGAAAACTTCTCGAAGATTGCAGTTCCTCTAACTGCTCTAACTCAGAAGAAAATGCCCTTTTATTGGGGATACAAACAAGAGGAAGCTTTTCAACACCTGAAGCAGAAGCTTTGCGATGCGCCTGTTCTATCATTGCCTGAGGGTAACGATGATTTTGTTGTGTATTGTGATGCATCGAAATTGGGTCTTGGCTGTGTTCTTATGCAAAGGAACAAAGTCATAGCCTATGCATCGAGGCAGTTGAAGATACATGAGAAGAACTACACCACTCATTATCTTGAGTTGGGTGCAGTTGTCTTTGCTCTCAAGATCTGGAGACACTATTTGTATGGTACAAAATGTGTGGTTTTCACTGACCACAAAAGTCTTCAGCATATCTTCAACCAGAAAGAACTCAACATGAGACAGCGACGTTGGGTTGAGCTTTTAAACGACTATGACTGCGAAATTCGCTACCATCCTGGTAAGGCGAATGTCGTAGCTGATGCATTGAGTCATAAGGAACGTACTAAGCTTCATTGTGTACGTGTTCAATCTGTTATTCAAGCTCGATCCGATATTCAAGCACGCATTTCTCAGGCTCAACAATCTTGTGTTTCACAAGGTTTGATGGATAAGGAATTTCCTTATCACATAACACCTGCTCTGGAACTGAAGGACAATGGATCATATTACTTCATGGACCGTTTGTGGGTCCCAAGCCTAGATGATCTTCGTACCTTGCTTATGGATGAAGCCCATAAGTCTCGTTATTCTATTCATCCGGGCTCAGATAAGATGTATAAGGATCTTCGTATTCACTATTGGTGGCCTGGTATGAAGAAAGACATTGCCTTATACGTATCAAAATGCCTTACTTGTCTTAAGGTTAAAGCTGAACATCAGCGACCTTCGGGTTTATTGGTGCAACCAGAGATCCCAGTTTGGAAATGGGAAAACATTACTATGGATCTCATTACTAAACTTCCACGTACAAAGAAAGGTCATGATGCCATCTGGGTAGTCGTTGATCGTCTTACTAAATCAGCACATTTCTTGCCAATCCGGGAGGATTTTCCTGCTGACAGACTTGCTCAAATCTATGTGGATGAAATTGTAGCTCGACATGGTGTTCCGTTGAACATCATTTCTGACAGAGATGCTCATTTCACTTCTCATTTTTGGAGAACCATGCAATCTGCTATGGGGACCCAACTTAATCTGAGCACAACTTATCATCCACAAACGGATGGTCAATCTGAGAGAACAATCCAGACTCTGGAGGACATGCTTAGAGCTTGTGTGATCGATTTTGGTGGTAGTTGGGATTCACATCTTAAGTTGATTGAATTCTCCTACAACAACAGTTATCACACCAGCATCAAAATGGCTCCTTTCGAGGCTCTCTATGGTCGAAAATGTCGTTCACCAGTCTGCTGGAATGAGATTGGCGAGGCACAACTTACTGGACCTGCCCTCATTTTAGAGACAACTGACAAGGTCAAGAAAGTTCGCGATAACCTTCAGACAGCTATGAGCCCTCAGAAGAGTTACGCGGATCCAAAACGCAAACCCTTGGAATTTCAAGTCGGTGATCGAGTATTACTTAAGGTCTCACCTTGGAAAGGTGTGATCAGATTTGGAAAGAAAGGAAAACTTGCACCTAGATACGTTGGACCATTCAAGATCGTCGAAAGAATCGGAAAGGTAGCCTACAGACTTGAGTTACCTCCTGAACTTGGAAATGTTCATCCAACTTTTCACGTGTCCAATCTCAAGAGGTGTTCAGCTGATGAGAACCTCCACATACCGCTTGACGAAATTCGTGTTGGCAAAACACTGAAATTTGTTGAGAAACCAGTGGAAATCATGGAACGTGAAGTCAAGTGGCTTAAACGCAAGCGCATTCCTTTGGTCAAAGTTCGCTGAGAAGCTAAACGTGGACCTAAGTTTACTTGGGAACGCGAAGATCAAATGAAGGCGAAATATCCACATCTTTTTCCACGAGTTTCCTCTAAATAAATTTCGGGACGAAATTTCCACAAGTAGGGGAGACTGTAACAACTGTGCTTGTAATCATTGTGAACAGTTCTATTATCAATAAAACAATGTTATTTGATCCCAATGTTTGTTTTGTTATGTTTTACATTTTTCATGTTTTGACTTTTATGTAATTTCAAACTCTACATCGCTTTCTGGAGAGTTATACGCAAACTAGTGCGTAAACGTACTCAGTTTAATGCGAGAAATACTCCGGAACATCAACATATACTCAACATACCTTAAATAACCTTTACATAACTTAGAAATAAGTTTTGAAGGCTTTGGTATGGCAAAAACAAGTTAATTCGCTTACATGGACTAAACTTGACAAACTGCGAAAGTATGACGATTCGTACTGGAACAGACATTCCGGAACATAACCATAAGTTAAACACACCTTAAATATCCTTTACATAGCTTAGAAATAGGCTTTGAAGGGTTCGGTGTGCTAAAATAAACTTTTGGGTCATTCAGGGACTAAAAGTGTCAAAAAGTGCACAAGTTTGCATTTTCGCGCATAACTTACGTTCTGAATACATCCGGACATCCAAAAATTTATGTAAGCATGACTATATTATATTTTAGTGTTTGCCATAAGAAAAATCCATTCGTCGCGTCATTTGGATCGTTTTTCGCGCTTATGCGCATTCCGTCGTAATTAAGCGAACATCGCGTTCGTACGACCAAACGAACTGACATCAGACATATTTTTGAACATGTTTCATGTCCACAATGTTTAGGCATCATTTTAGGGCCTTAAAGTTGGCTTTACGGGCCTTAGAAGTGTCGGAAATGGCCTTAAACACGTGCAGGGACCAAAACTGTAATTTCTGAAACTTGTTTTCTGATCAGAAGGGCTAGGCGGCCCGCCTCAGTTCCTGTAAATCCCCAGGCGGCCCGCGAGGCACCTTCAGACCAGATTAAATGAATTTAACAGCAGATTGCAGCTGTTTGATCCTCACCCACACATTCTAAATTGCTTAGTCAGATGATAAGGACCATTTTTAGGCACCACAACTTGCCAACACTTGTACGGTTACGATTAAGGCACGTTTTCCATGAAACGATCTTAACGGTGGACCGAATACTATAAATACCCCACCCCCCATGCTTCAAAATCACAAGAACTTTGATTTGAGAAACTCTAAGTTGAAACAATTGTTTCATACCTGAGATTTTTGAATCGAGGTTAGCATTCGGGGACCCTTCGTAAGTATTCTTTCGTTCTTTTCCTTATTTTATTGCTTTTCGAGTCAGAAAGTCAAACTTTGTTTGACTTTCAGCGTTGACCAGTAATGGTCAATGCGAAGTTCGTTTGAACTTCGCAACGTGAGTGTAATCACGTTGGTTATAGTCCCTTGGGACTATGCCTACTGATTACCACGTTGTCTAGGGTCGTAGGGTAAGCGATCTAATAAATCGCTTATACCTCGAACCCGACCCATTTGGTCGATCATTAGGATCCGACCAAATACATTAGGTGACCATAGTATAGGGAATAACCTTCCGAGGTTATACCCTATGGTCACATCGTTTAAGTAGTTGTATGATAGGTAGTTTATATGCCTTAGGTAAATTACCAGAATACCCTTTTCATGTATAATTGGTAATTAAGCATATGTAACCTAAACCTTTGTCACATAACTGATTATGTAACATGTTTAGGCATATAACACTTGTCATAGGGCTAGTTAGGCGGTCCGAACGCGTTTCACGCGAACGACGCGTTAAAGTAGCATAAGCTACCTAAACGAGTCGTAATGGGTCGTAAACAATTAGGTTAGGTTTCATTTAGTATGTAGGCTTTGTTAAACCAAATGACACGAGTCTCTACACTCGTTTGGTTTACGAACCCTCATGCTACCCTATCATCCGATTTAGGTCCGGTTTATTAATATAGTTACCTATATTAGGTGCCGTTTGATTCCGTGATCTATACCATTGTTTGGTTGTCACTCCAGGACTACTGAGTAATATCAAGTGAGTACATAGACCCCTCTTTTACTGTTTTCCAAACTGTTTTGGGGTGGAACACATGTGCCTACTTGTTACTTTCATGCTTTCCTGTTTTCACATCATATACATGCTATGTTCGTTAGTACATTATAATACATGATTTCATTACATCTTATGCTAGGTGTGCCCATTGTGAGCATTACTTAGTACATTGTTTTACATTACATTTCATGCTAGGTGTGCCCATTGTGTGCATTACTTAGTACATCGTTTTACATTACATTTCATGCTAGGTGTGCCCATTGTGTGCATTACTTAGTACATCGTTTTACATTACATTTCACGCTACGTATGTTCATTGGATTACATACTTAGTGTATTGTTTTCACATGCTTACATTTTTGGTATGACATTTGGTTTGTTTAACATGGAACAATACATTCATTAACATTGATCATGCCATTCGTTAGTAGGTAGTGGTACCATAGGAATTGACAACTCCCGTTCCGGACATCCTGGGTATGGGGATGAAAGGAATGACTGAATTCGATATACATAACTTAGATAAACCTTTAATTTGTTTAAGGGTTTATCGCCACAGTCTCAAGGCTTGGATGTATGCATTATAACAATACCGCATAAATGTTTGTATCAGTATAGCATGCATTTGTTACACACAACATGACTTTGATTTAAACTGTGTTTTACTTCAATACCTTGTTGTTGTGCATTTTACATATGGTTTAGTTGATACATTTCACTTACCATACCTGACATTTTGGTTACACATTACATGATCTACATTGAACATAAGCATTTTGACATTGATATACACATTTGGCGATTTACATTGGGCATTGACATTTTGATATGGTTTACACAATAACACTTGACAATTGGTTTGTACATGAACAAGTTACATTGGTGGTTGTTTGGGTAAGTGATTTGAGTAACGATACGGGTGTAATATGATACAAACATGGTGGATACGCCGCTGGTACTTCCTATATATAAGTGTTTGTATAATATTACATAGCGTAACGTTATTTAAATCATTTCAGTATAGACATAATACATCTTATATACATAACATACTTTTCACAAGACATTGTTTTTACAAAACAGTTTATTTTATACAAACTCATTTTACATGGTTATTCATTTAACCTTACATTTACTTATACATATCAACTGATCTTATCGTTTTTCAAATGATTTACAAGACAAAGCAAATTACAAGGTTCATGACTAAACATTTTCTCAAATACAAGTCATGAATCCTATTTTCACAAACCTATGTATCTCACAGGCATTTTTATGCTGACGTACCTACTTTCACATGTGTTTTCAGGTGCTTTTCCGTAGGATGATGATCATGACACTAGGGCGGACCTGTGCCTTAGAGACTTAAAATGAAGCTAGACTATGTTTAATTATGTTATAAACTCTTTTGTTTACTGTTCAAGACAATGTAACACCCTTGTTTGATAAATAAAATACAACTTTGTATGCCATGGTTATGAAACAATTTATTCTGTTACGACACGCCCCGATGTTTCCGCCGTGATTTGTTGTTTTACGCGGTCGGGGTGTGACACCATCAGATGAATGTCTGTGCCCTTTGTTTAAATCATCATACTTGATGTGTAAACCCTATATTTTTTTCTCCTAATTCGATTTGACCATAAAGCCTAAAACTTCTTTCACCATCATCAGAGAGAGAGAGAGAGAGAGAGAGAGAGCACGCACGCTTGGTTTTGGCGAAGATCTGAGAGGGAGAGAGATTTGGGTGAGTAGGGTTTGAATTTTGAAAATGGATAGATTTTAGGGGAGAAAGAGGACGTGATTTTAGGTTTGAATTTTGAAAATGGATCTGAGATTTGAGGGGGAGAAAGCAACGGGATTTTAGGTTGTTCGTGGAAGGGTTAAAGACAGTTTCAACATTTCTGTGTGCTTAAAATAATGCTTGGATTAATAAGCTTTAAAAATATGTACATGTTAAAAAAATTGTATAAATGGCCATATTTGCCTTTTCTATTTGCATTATATAGTATATAGATTTACAGGATAAACTTTAGTACTTCAATTTAGGGTTTAAATTTAAAAAAAAAAACTCTTCTCGTTTAATTAACTATAAGATTTTGTTACTCCTTTAAAGTAGAAAGTTTTATTGATATTTAACTAAAATGTAAATGAATTTTTTAATCAATTCTTCAACAATAGCTTTAGTTTTAAAAGTGATAATGCTTTTAACTTTTAATCTATATTTTATTTGTGATGATTAAAAGTACACCAGACTTTAATCACTTGTACACTAAGGCATCATCTACTGGTACCTTTTAATCCGTACGTCAATACTGATCAAGACAACTATCGAAACGTCGACAAAAATGAGTAGGTTGCCAGGGTACCTTTGGATTTTTTTTATAACATTATAGTTTTTAAGATATAACAAGAATAAGTAAAATAAATTATAAGTTTGTTGTGGAGGGGTAAAAATGTAACTAATTATCTAAAAATTTGATTAAACTCAGGGATTTAAGTGTAATATGTTTAGGGGCTAAAAAATAAATAGTGTTTAAAAGACCAAACTACCCTCATTTTAGGGGTCTTTCTATAAATAAAGAGGGTGAAAAGTTCTTATTTTTTGGGTATCTTAAAATACCCATCCCTTATGCATTATAATATAGTATAGATAGATATGTTAGATTGAATTAATTTTTAAGTTTTTGGATCTTTATTACTCCAATTTAAACCTTAGGATTCATAGTGTAAAGCTCTTGTAATATGAGGGCTGAAGTGGAGACCTTGAGAATAGATGGTTGCAGGCCCTAATTTTTTTTCTCTCCATCTTCGTAAGGCTTCTCCGGATTCCTTTCCGCAACCACACACAACACCACCGTTACCATTTTCCTTCGTGTTATGCCACCGATTTGTGACACAAAGTCATCACTCCCTCCCGCTAATGATTTTCGCACCCAAGACCTAGAGTTCGGAAACTGCACAGCCGCAAATTGTTGTCGTCGTCACTAACTGTCACACCCCGACCACGTAAAACATACAAAACGTGGCGGAAATGTCGGGGAGTGTTGTAACAGAATTAATTGTTTCAAATCCATGGCAATTGAAGTTTCGTTTTATTGATTAAAAGTGTTACAATGTCTTAACAAACAAAGAAATACAACATAATTAACTAGTCTTGCATCTTTTATTGTCACTAAAGCCAAAGTCTGCCTATGTGTATCTTGATCATCTTATGCAACAGCTCCTGAAAAACACATGTGAAAATAGGTACGTCAGCATAAAAATGCCTGTGAGATACACAGGTTTTGTGAAAATAGGTTTCATGACTTATGTTTGAGAAAATGTTTAGTCATGAACCTTGTAATTTGCTTTGTTTTGTAAATCATTTGAAAAACGATAAGATCAGATGATATGTATAAATAAGAGAATAATGTATGGTTAAATGAATAACCATTGTAAACTGAGTTTGTATAAGATAAGTTGCTTGTAAAACAATGTATTGTGAAAAGTATGTTATTTGTATAAAATGTTATATGTATCAAACTGAAATGATTCAAATAACGCAACAATTTGTAATACCATACAAACACTTATATGTAGGAAGTACCAGCGGCGTATCCACCATGCTTGTATCATATTACACACGCCTCGTTACTTAATCACTTACTCAAACCAAACCAAACCAAACACTGTAAGATGTCTATGTTTAAACCAATTGCCAAATGTATTGAATAATATGTCAAAATGTCTATGTCAAGATGTAAATCATGTAATGTATAACCAATGTGATATGTATGGCTAGTGAAATGCATCAACTAAACCATATGCACAAGAACATAGTATTGAAGTAAAACTTGGTTCACATCAAAGTTATGTTCTGTGGAAATGCATGATCAATGTAAATCATGTAATATGTAACCAAAATGTATGCATGTGATAAATAATAAATGTACTAAGTATGATGAACAATGCAACGATTGGACATACATAGCATGTGAACTGTACTAAGTACGCAACAATGGGCATACATAGCATGTAATGTAATGTAAAACAATGTACTATGTAATGCACACGATGGGCATACATAGCATGAAATGTAATGTAAAACAATGTACTATGTAATGCACACGATGGCCATACATAGCGTGAAATGTAATGTAAATCGATGTACTAAGTACGCACACAATGGGCATACATAGCATGAAATGTATTGAAATCATGTACTATAAATGTACTAATGAACATAACAAGTATATGATGTCAAAACAGGAAAGCATGAAAGTAACAAGTAGGCACATGTGTTCCACCCCAAAACAGTTTGGAAAACAGTAAAAGAGGGGTCTATGTACTCACTTGAGATTTCTTAGTAGTCCTTGAGTAACAACCAAACAATGCTAGAGATCGCGGATATCAAATGGCACCTAATATAGGTAACTATGTTAATAACCGGACCTAAATCGGATGATTTAGATAGAATGAAGGTTTGTAAACCAAACGAGTATAGAGACTCGTGTCATATGGTTTAACAAAGCCTACATACTAAATGAAACCTAACCTAAGTGCTTTCGACACCCATCGCGACTCATTAAGGTAGCTTATGCTACTTTAACGCGTCGTTCGCGTAGAACGCGTTCGGACCGCCTAACTAGTCCTATGACAAGTGTTATATGCCTAAACATGTTACATAATCAGTCATGTGACAAAAGTTTAGGTTACATATGCTTAATTACCAATTGTACATGAAAAGGGTATTCTGGTAATTTACCTAAGGCATATAAACTACCTATCATACAACTACTCAAACGATGTGACCATAGGGTATAACCTCGGAAGGTTATTCCCTACCTACTATGGTCACCTAATGTATTTGGTCGGATCCTAATGATCGACCAAATGGGTCGGGTTCGAAGGTATAAGCGATTTATCAGATCGCTTACCCTACGACCCTAGACAACGTGGTAATCAGTAGGCATAGTCCCAAGGGACTATAACCAACGTGATTACACTCACGTTGCGAAGTTCAAACGAACTTCGCATTGACCATAAGCTTTTCAACGCTGAAAGTCAAACAAAGTTTGACTTTCAGACTCGAAAAGCAATAAAAGAATGAAAGAATACTTACAAAGGGTCCCCGAATGCTAATCGTGATCAAAATAACTCAGGTATGAAACAATGGTTCCAACTTAGAGTCTTTTTAATCAGATTCTTGTGAGTTTGAAGCAATGGGGGATGGGGTATTTATAGGAATACCCGAACCGTTAAGATCGCTTGTCGAATATCGTGCCTTAATCGTATCCGTACAAGTGTCGGAACCTTATGGTAGCTAAAAAAATGATCCTTATCAGCTGATTAAGCAATTGAGAATGTGTGGGTGTGGTTAAAACAGCTGGAACCTGCTGTTAAATGCAGTTAATCTGGTCTGATAGTCGGACGTGGCCCGCTTCAGGATATGCATCAACTCAGGCGGGCCGCCTGGCCCTTCTGATCAGCATATAACTTTCAAAAATGGCAGTTTCAGCCCCTGCACGTGTTTAAGGCCATTCCCGACACTTCTAAGGCCCGTAAAGCCAACTTTAAGGCCCTAAAATGATGCCTAAACATTGTGGACATGAAACATGCTAAAAAATATGCCGGATGTTGGTTCGTTTGGTCGTACGAACGCGATGTTCGCTTAATTACGACGGAATGCGCACAAGCGCGAAAAACGATCCAAAATGCGTGACGAATGGATTTTTCTCATGCCAAACACTAAAATAAAATATTTTAGTGCTTACATAAATTTTTGGATGTCCGGATGTATTCAGAACGTAAGTTATGCGCGAAAATGCAAACTTGTGCACTTTTTGACGCTTTTAGTCCCTGAATGACACAAAAGTTTATTTTAGCATACCGAACACCTCTAAGCCTATTTATAAGCTATGTAAAGGATATTTATGGTATGTTTAACTTATGGTCATGTTCTGGAATGTCTGTTACAGTTCAAATTGGCATACTTTCGCAGTTTGTCAAATTTAGTCCCTGTAGACGATTTAACTTGATTTTGCCATACCAAAGCCTTCAAAACTTATTTCTAAGTTATGTAAAGGTTATTTAAGGTATGTTAAGCCTATTTCACTGTTCCGGAATGTTCGTTGCATTAAACTGGTTATATTTATGCATCAGTGCGCGTATTACCTTCCAGAAGGCGATTTAGAGCTTGAAATCGAACAAGAATTGATATGTGCAAACGATACACATATTTTTACAAATACCAAGTATGAAATACAATATTTCATTGGTTTGGAATTTGTTTGATGGTTGGAGTGACACAGGTGTCACAGTCTCCCCTACTTTAGGAAATTTCGTCCCGAAATTCATTCGTAGGAGTCTATCTGTGGCTTTGTGTTAAATAACCACCAAAGATATGAAAGGCATAATCCTGACATTTCCTTAATGGACATTCTTCAGAACCGAAAATGAACGAAATGAGTCATTTTCCACAACTTCTTCAGAAACGAAAATGAACGAAATGAGTCATTTTCCACAACTTCTTCAGAACCGAAAATGAACGAAATGAGTCATTTTCCACAACTTCTTCAGAACCGAAAATGAACGAAATGAGTCATTTTCCACAACTTCTTCAGAACCGAAAATGAACGAAATGAGTCATTTTCCACAACTTTTTCAGAACCGAAAATGAACGAAATGAGTCATTTTCCACAACTTCTTCAGAAACAAAAATGAACGAAATGAGTCATTTTTCACCATTTCTTCAGAAACAAAAATGAACGAAATGAGTCATTTTTCACCATTTCTTCAGAAACGAAAATGAACGAAATGAGTCATTTTTCACCATTTCTTCAGAAACAAAAATGAACGAAATGAGTCATTTTTCACCATTTCTTCAGAAACGAAAATGAATAGGGTTAACTCTAGATGCACGACAAAACTTGCTGTGGTTTCTGTGCACTGAATTCCATAATTATGGATGCATCCATAATTACGTAATTCCTTGCATAGTCCGCACAGTTTGTCTTGTAATGTGAAGGGGAGGAAAAATCAAACCTGTGATGAGTGTGACTAGACTACCATAAGGTCCTTTTAATTAAGCCACCAAGGAGTCCTTTCAGCTATCTCATCACATGATATTCCTAACCAGATTTTTGGATCAATCTGTTTAACTAGACCTCTCTAGGGGTCTAATCATGGAATAGTACAATATAATCCAAGGGTCTTTTCTATTACGTAAAAGCCCATTGAGGATTTAATATAGTACTTTTGGATATCCTACTATGAATCCCTTATACGAAGATATGGAAGATTCTACGAGGATTTGGATAACAAAGCTTGGATTACACAAAAACATAAAAGGAAACACATAAGCACATAATCACATAGTTGTTTAATTTGTTATTAACTTGTTATCGATTGAAAATGGATATGGAAACCAGTCAATGGACTTCAATGTCCTCTGGGATCTATCTGAAAAGATATGAAAATCTTCCAAAAATTCGATTTTGTTTTCAAAGAAACATAATATCTGAATTAAGGGACACAACGATTTTAGGATTCACGAAAATACCCTTAGGTACCCTATTAAGGATTTATAGTGGTACTTTGGGTATTCGTCCAGTGTTGTAACTTGCGCCTTGTACTTCGTTTCCTTAGAAGAAACGGGTACTTAGGAATTTCATGGAAAATGCAAGAAATCATAAAGTGGAAGAAAGTTTGGGGGGTAGTCTGTCCTTTAAGGAATACGGTTCCTTGATTGTCGGTATTGTAAGAGATATGTTGTTTATACATACAACCACATAAATACATTGTAATGTAAGTAAAAGATTTGTTTATAAACAATGATAACAACTGTTTCATGGACCTTGACAACAAGAGAAAATAATACATTAGACATGATTATTTCTAAAGAGTGTTGTCTTCTAGTCGGTCAGATGCTCATCTCTGTGCTGGATTAGCATTGGCAAGCTTTGGGCAATTTCTTCGGAAATGACCCATCTCGCCACACTTGTAGCAAGAACCTGGTGGAAAACGAGCTTGAGCAGGATTGTTGTTAGCTTGATTTGGTGCAACTGCGGCTACGCAAACTTTTGCTGTATGACATTTACGTCCACAAATTTGGCATTCGCGGCACTTCACCATAGCATGATGATAAAGGTTACATTTGTTGCACAAGGGTGAAGTTCCATTGTATGGCTTCCTAGTACGGGGTTGAGCTGGTTGGTTGGGGACGGCTTGATCATTGTGAGTAACCATGGCAAAGTTCTGAGAAGCCTTTCGCTTCTTTGATTCCTTAGGGGATCCAGTCGGTTCATCCATGGTCTTTGATTCCTCGATTGGTTTCGATTCCTCGACCGGTTTCTTGTCACCCTTTCGGAAAAGCTTATGTTTCCTGATCTGAGATTCAGTCAAGGTTGCAGATAGCTCAATGGCCTGCCTAACCGTAGTGGGGTTACTACCGGTAACAATGTCTTGAACTGAGTCAGGGAGACCATCAATGTATTTTTCGATAGCCTTATCCAAAGGCGTAACCATGGTAGGACACAACAGGCTCAGCTCCTCATATCGATCAGTGTATGCTCGATGTTCGCCGCTGTCTTGCTTAAGGTCGTCGAATTCTCTTTCCAATGCCCTGATCTCGTGACGAGGACAGAATTCCTTCATCATCAGTGCTCGAAGTTCTTCCCAAGTTTGGGCCAGTGCCACTTCGGCACCCCTATCTCTCACCACACCGTTCCACCACGTCAAAGCTCGTTTCTCAAAGATACTAGATGCGAAATCTACCTTTCACTCGTTTGGACATTGAACATGCCTGAAGGTGCTCTCTAGACTCTCGAACCATTGCAGAAGTGCAGTCGCTCCTTGAGACCCAGAAAACTTTGATGGCTTGGCCGAGTTGAACGTCTTGAAGTTGCAGAGGGCATTATTGTTGTTGATAGCTTGGTGACATTGGGCAACGATGGTCGGGATTGCAGCAGTTATTTGCTGTGTAATGACAGCTGCCAGATCTTCAATAGATACCGGATTTTCGCGTCGTGGAGGCATTTTAAAAGAGGGAACATGAAAGGAAACGAGTGAGAGAATTAGACGAAAAGAATGAGATGAAACAAATCTGATGAAAGCAAGGGTAGTGGTCATTTGTTTGTTACTACAAAGCAACAAACGACCCCGGTGATTAATCAAAGTAAATAGGTCAAAAATAATGTATCGCGAAGACATGCTCGCCTATAAGTGAACACTCATTCCAAGAATTCCCAGGTAAGCACAACTGGTCTCGCGTCTGATGAGATGTATACGAAGTGCTTGCCTAGACAGAAAACCCAGAATACAGGCATTCACCCTTCCAGTTTGCACGTGTTCACATTATTTAAAACCCAAAACCTTGACGAGATTTTGAAAACTCAAAGGGGTTCAAAACCATATAACAGAGGGTTCAAAACCTTACAATAGAGGGTTCAAAACCTAGTAATCAATCATCCTAGAACAGATGATTAGTTTTCAAAGCAGTTTTGAAATTTATGTTCTTGTTGTGGTCGTCGCCTAAGGATAGGTGGCAGTATTGTTTTATGACTAAACGCAAGTAAACTCGCGTTAGGGTCCTAAGAAGGTTATAGACTAGGTCAAAGCATTACTAATAACCTAATTCCCTATAACCATTGGCTCTGATACCATCTTTTCTGTCACACCCCGACCACGTAGAACATACAAAACGTGGCGGAAATGTCGGGGAGTGTTGTAACATAATTAATTGTTTCAAATCCATGGCAATTGAAGTTTCGTTTTATTGATTAAAAGTGTTACAATGTCTTAACAAACAAAGAAATACAACATAATTAACTAGTCTTGCATCTTTTATTGTCACTAAAGCCCAAGTCTGCCTATGTGTATCTTGATCATCTTATGCAACAGCTCCTGAAAAACACATGTGAAAATAGGTACGTCAGCATAAAAATGCCTGTGAGATACATAGGTTTTGTGAAAATAGGTTTCATGACTTATGTTTGAGAAAATGTTTAGTCATGAACCTTGTAATTTGCTTTGTTTTGTAAATCATTTGAAAAACGATAAGATCAGATGATATGTATAAATAAGAGAATAATGTATGGTTAAATGAATAACCATTGTAAACTGAGTTTGTATAAGATAAGTTGCTTGTAAAACAATGTATTGTGAAAAGTATGTTATTTGTATAAAATGTTATATGTATCAAACTGAAATGATTCAAATAACGCTACGATATGTAATACCATACAAACACTTATATGTAGGAAGTACCAGCGGCGTATCCACCATGCTTGTATCATATTACACACGCCTCGTTACTTAATCACTTACTCAAACCAAACCAAACCAAACAATGTAAGATGTCTATGTTTAAACCAATTGCCAAATGTATTGAATAATATGTCAAAATGTCTATGTCAAGATGTAAATCATGTAATGTATAACCAATGTGATATGTATGGCTAGTGAAATGCATCAACTAAACCATATGCACAAGAACATAGTATTGAAGTAAAACTTGGTTCACATCAAAGTTATGTTCTGTGGAAATGCATGATCAATGTAAATCATGTAATATGTAACCAAAATGTATGCATGTGATAAACAATAAATGTACTAAGTATGATGAACAATGCAACGATTGGACATACATAGCATGTGAACTGTACTAAGTACGCAACAATGGGTATACATAGCATGAAATGTAATGTAAAACAATGTACTATGTAATGCACACGATGGGCATACATAGCATGAAATGTAATGTAAAACAATGTACTATGTAATGCACACGATGGGCATACATAGCATGAAATGTAATGTAAATCGATGTACTAAGTACGCACACAATGGGCATACATAGCATGAAATGTATTGAAATCATGTACTATAAATGTACTAATGAACATAGCAAGTATATGATGTCAAAACAGGAAAGCATGAAAGTAACAAGTAGGCACATGTGTTCCACCCCAAAACAGTTTGGAAAACAGTAAAAGAGGGGTCTATGTACTCACTTGAGATTGCTTAGTAGTCCTTGAGTAACAACCAAACAATGCTAGAGATCACGGATATCAAACGGCACCTAATATATGTAACTATGTTAATAACCGGACCTAAATCGGATGATTTAGATAGAATGAGGGTTTGTAAACCAAACGAGTATAGAGACTCGTGTCATATGGTTTAACAAAGCCTACATACTAAATGAAACCTAACCTAAGTGCTTTCGACCCATCGCGACTCATTAAGGTAGCTTATGCTACCTTAACGCGTCGTTCGCGTAGAACGCGTTCGGACCGCCTAACTAGTCCTATGACAAGTGTTATATGCCTAAAAATGTTACATAATCAGTCATGTGACAAAAGTTTAGGTTACATATGCTTAATTACCAATTATACATGAAAAGGGTATTCTGGTAATTTACCTAAGGCATATAAACTACCTA
The DNA here is from genome assembly GCA_030545235.1 of Helianthus tuberosus. NCBI lineage: Eukaryota > Viridiplantae > Streptophyta > Magnoliopsida > Asterales > Asteraceae > Helianthus > Helianthus tuberosus. The sequence continues at coordinate 85,808,474 of CM060414.1, read as the reverse complement.
TCATACAACTACTCAAACGATGTGACCATAGGGTATAACCTCGGAAGGTTATTCCCTACCTACTATGGTCACCTAATGTATTTGGTCGGATCCTAATGATCGACCAAATGGGTCGGGTTCGAAGGTATAAGCGATTTATCAGATCGCTTACCCTACGACCCTAGACAACGTGGTAATCAGTAGGCATAGTCCCAAGGGACTATAACCAACGTGATTACACTCACGTTGCGAAGTTCAAACGAACTTCGCATTGACCATAAGCTGGTCAACGCTGAAAGTCAAACAAAGTTTGACTTTCGGACTCGAAAAGCAATAAAAGAACGAAAGAATACTTACGAAGGGTCCCCGAATGCTAATCGTGATCAAAATAACTCAGGTATGAAACAATGGTTCCAACTTAGAGTCTTTTTAATCAGATTCTTGTGAGTTTGAAGCAATGGGGGATGGGGTATTTATAGGAATACCCGAACCGTTAAGATCGCTTGTTGAATATCGTGCCTTAATCGTATCCGTACAAGTGTCGGAACCTTATGGTAGCTAAAAAAATGATCCTTATCAGCTGACTAAGCAATTGAGAATGTGTGGGTGTGGTTAAAACAGCTGGAACCTGCTGTTAAATGCAGTTAATCTGGTCTGATAGTCGGACGCGGCCCGCTTCAGGATATGCATAAACTCAGGCGGGCCGCCTGGCCCTTCTGATCAGCATATAACTTTCAAAAATGGCAGTTTCAGCCCCTGCACGTGTTTAAGGCCATTCCCGACACTTCTAAGGCCCGTAAAGCCAACTTTAAGGCCCTAAAATGATGCCTAAACATTGTGGACATGAAACATGCTCAAAAATATGCCGGATGTTGGTTCGTTTGGTCGTACGAACGCGATGTTCGCTTAATTACGACGGAATGCGCACAAGCGCGAAAAAAGATCCAAAATGCGTGACGAATGGATTTTTCTCATGCCAAACACTAACATAAAATATTTTAGTGCTTACATAAATTTTTGGATGTCCGTATGTATTCAGAACGTAAGTAATGCGCGAAAATGCAAACTTGTGCACTTTTTGACGCTTTTAGTCCCTGAATGACACAAACGTTTATTTTAGCATACCGAACACCTCTAAGCCTATTTCTAAGCTATGTAAAGGATATTTATGGTATGTTTAACTTATGTTCATGTTCCGGAATGTCTGTTACAGTTCAAATTGGCATACTTTCGCAGTTTGTCAAATTTAGTCCCTGTAGACGATTTAACTTGATTTTGCCATACCAAAGCCTTCAAAACTTATTTATAAGTTATGTAAAGGTTATTTAAGGTATGTTAAGCCTATTTCACTGTTCCGGAATGTTCGTTGCATTAAACTGGTTATATTTACGCATCAGTGCGCGTATAACCTTCCAGAAGGCGATTTAGAGCTTGAAATCGAACAAGAATTGATATGTGCAAACGATACACATATTTTTACAAATCCCAAGTATGAAATACAATATTTCATTGGTTTGGCATTTGTTTGATGGTTGGAGTGACACAGGTGTCACACTAACAACCTCTGCGGCTATCAGTTACGAATTAGAACAACCGTGCCGTCGTGGCCACTGCAGCCTTATCGCCTCCGCCATCATTTCCGATACGGTTCGAGACCAAAACCACCACCACTAGTACAAGTTTGTTAGCCGCCGCCTCTACCCACCGACACCACGACCGCCACCGGGTTGATCAGGTCGTTCCGATCTACAAGGTAGAACCAATTATCTTTGTTTGTTTGATTTTTTGGTTAAGGCTTTCGATTTGGGTTAAGGGTGGGTTGTTTCCGGCGATCAAGGTTTGGGGGTTAGTTTGGGTTTGATTAATTTTTCGGTCGAGTTACCAAGGAAGAAAGATGGTGTAACTCAGCATGTGTGTGCGTAACGAGACGAATCTGTGTATGATGCATGAGTGTATGTGTATGTGAGTGTGGTGTTTGTGTGTGTAAAGTTTATGTATGTGCGTGTGATGCATGTGTGCATTCTGTATTATGTATGCGTGTCTAATGTGTATATATGTGTCTGTTCTGTGTTTTGTGAATTATGATAATGTGTGTGTTAGTGTAGAATGTGAATGTGAGCATGAACATGTATTCTGACGTGTGTGTGAATTGAATATCTATCTTGTGTGTGTGCTTGCTTCCACTAATACTATATCTATTATTATTAGTATAATAATTACTATTATATATTTATTATTATTAATATTAATATTATTTCTATTATGTGTGCATGGTGTGTGTACGTGCTACAAGTATATATAATTGTGTGAGTACTATGTTTATGTGTGTCTATATTATATATCTATGTTATGTTTGTGTTGTGTGATTGGGTCTAAGTGCTTTAAACCTATATGATTTACTATTTTGTGTCATGAACAAATTAGTAATAATTAAAGTTTGTGTTTTTGATGTATAATTGCTTGAGTCATATTTAAGTGTGTGTATATATATATATTCCTTGTTACAAACGTCATAATTTATATTATATAGAACGTGAGGATTTCGACTTTGTTGCAAGTGTTAAGTGAGTGCGTACTTGATAAAATGTTACGGGTAAGCATAGCTCGTTGGTCGCCGGGAAATTAAACGAAAAACCCTTTTAATTATAATAAAACTAACATAAGGTACGTGATCTAGGTTTGTATATTTTTAGAGGACGACTGGATTTGTGGATTTTTTTTCTTTGCTTGCTAAGTAAGGTACGGATTCTATGTTTCTTTCATCGTAGTATATTTTTATTTTTCGTTACTTGTTGGTATGGATTCTTTGGTCTTCTCATTATAGTATCTTTATCATATCTGTTACTTTGTAGTACGGATTTTTGTCTCTGTCTTAAAGTGTTATTTTCATGATTCGATATCTATATTCGTTTGATATGTGATTCATTATAGGAGTCGCTTTGTATTTGTTTGTTTATTAGTGTGTTGTAGCATGCCATACCTCAGACTTGTATAATGGTTGCATGTTCCTGTTAGTATTATTTTCAGGTGCATGTAAATTATTTATAAGGCCTTAGTATTTGTACTCTGTCACCCAAGCATGTCTGGCTTGTCGTTTGGGCGTCAACGGCATTGCACTTATCATGACAGTGCGTAATCAAAGTTCACGACGTCTCTAGCTTGTGCTTGTGTAGCACCTTGGCCATTAGAGGCGTATAGATCGATCTTAGCTCTGAGTTTGAGTTTGTTTGTCTGGAGATGGAATAAGGGGTGAACACCACACTCACCATCTCATAGGTGCATGGACTAGCTAGATGTGTACCAGTCTGTTTATGTTTCTGGCTTTGGGTGCTTCTGCGTTACACGATTTATTTTGTCATACATCTGTTGTAAGTTAGTATATGTTTCTGTATGTGATTATGTTCAGTATCTGTTCTGAAATGTCTGATATGTTTTGTACGCAATTGGTTATGTTTCCGATCATGTATCGGGTTATGCTTCTGACTATGTTCAGTACCCGATTTTGTTCCGTATTAGTTATGTATGTTTTGACTCATTGTATGTACCGGTTAGCATCAGTTTCGTCTCAGTATCAGTCTCGATTTGGATTTAGATTCCGTGTTACACGTTTAGCTTTTATTCGTCAGTACTTCTATTCATTATTTGATTCAATGTTTGTTTTCTACTTCGTTGAACAGGTCTTTGTTTCGTTTCGATTCTCTCGACCAGTTTAAGAAATTTCGCAATGATTAAATTATTATACTTTTAAACTTAGGTTATCTAGATTATTTAGGTTATTAAATATGAACCTTCAAAGCTATAAAAATAGTTATTTTAACTAAATAATAACTTATGAACTTTGTTAAATTAATAGAGATGGATTTGAATCTAAACATTTTTTTAAAAGATAATTGCCCGACAATTCTTCTTTTAAAGATTATGGGATTTTAAATGGTATTTAAAATGTTTCGGCTTAGCTATTTGTTTTCGTTTTTGTTTCCCATGTCGTTTTACGGAATGGTCGAAAGTGTTTCATTATGAAATCCATATTATTTAAATTATTCTATTTCTAGAATATGATTTTTTTTTTCAAAGTTAGAAAATTAGTTCTTTTTGTCTAATGGTGATTTGCTATGAAATGTGATAAACTATTTTATTTTGATAAAATTCAAACATTTAATATAAGAAAATAGTTTTGCCAAGTATCTTGTTTTAAAAATAATAGCATTATTAAACATTGTTCAAATTATACGATAGTTATTAGTTTTTGATTTGTCCAAATGTGTCATTTCTAAATTATGGGTTAGAAAAACTTCTCGTTATACGAATATTGTATTATTTAAACGATGTTTTATAATAAATCTGTTTATACAAGATAAAACGCTTTAGTCATCATGGTCAATGATGTATTAGTCTCTACATCGGTTTTGTGTTGGGTTTGATAACAGTTATGTATATGACTGAATTTTGTTTCCATAGCAGTTTCCGTTACAGTTTCAGATCAGTTCATGTATCTGTTTTTGCATCAATCTTGTGTCTGCATCTGTTTTCAGCACTCATGTCAGTAATCGTTTCAGTTTACTCTCAGTTCAGTTCTGTTACGTTGTGTTTCTCTTCCGCATATATGACTTTACTTTTACTGTTGATTTCTCCGTTACTGAGCAATTTTTGGCTCAGCCGTATTTTCTTTTTGTGTTTGTGATGTGCGCAAAATGCAACATATAAATTACATCAAATGTGGCATTAAACTAACCCTTTTTAGTACTAATGTTGGAAAAAGTGTGTTTTTGTCTTCCTTTTGTATTTTCAGGATTAAATGAGCTCAAATGAACAAAAGAAGCAAAAAGGACAGCTAAATCTAACATAAACACAAGAAAATGAATAAACGTGGCATGCCCGACCCATCGACAGCATCTTCCCAAGCAAAACAAGAGAACAGAAGGCTGAACACGCCCCGTGCTCAATGAGCACGGGGGCGTGCCCAAGTGTCTGCAGAAAAGACAAAGCTGTAGAAGCTTCTATCACCCACCAAGGGGGCGTGCCCAGCGGACACGGGGTCGTGGTCAACTCTAAGATTCGCAGAATCTGAGGAAATCTTGATAGTACAGATACGCTTCTGCACACGGGGTCGTGCCCAGCGGACACGGGGGCGTGGTCAACTAATGCAGACAAACTGCAATTAATGAAGAAAGAGAAGATGGGTGGACACGGGGCCGTGCCCAATGGACACGGGGCCGTGTCCGGGCTCCTGTACAGGCTATAAATAGGGGTGCTTGGCTCATTGGCAAACCATCCCTTGGCAAACCACCTCTCTCACACTTCACCCACACTCCACCACCACCACAACACCATCATCCATCATCCATCATAGTGTGTGTGTAGTAGTCTCGGGATCCAAGATTGATCGTAAGAGTTATTGACAATCAAAGGCCATGTTTGCCTAAGTCTCTTACATCACTTGGTGAAGACGAGTGTCTAGTGTAATACTTTTTATTTTTAATCTTTTCACTTTTTATTTGGTTATGTATTAATGACTTTAATATCTAGTTTCTTATGTTGAAGGTGAGTCTTCCTTATCGTTTGTCTGTGGTGTCTTGGCATTATTTTACTGTCTATATAAAATAAAAGATTTTCACCATTCATATCTCCACGGTCTATATGGAGGTATGTTGGCTACCTGGTCGGGGGTTAAGGGAACGGTTTGGTAAGAGTCTTGCCTTGTTCAGTGTATAGATCCTGCAAGGACCTGGGTCAACTTTAGTAGGACCTCTTTCAATACCCACTGGTATTGGATGGCGGGGGTCTGAACTCCTTGACCCCCTCATATGTAAACTACTATTAAAACTTTAACCTGGCTACTTAGGACTGTATCCCTGCTGACTCAGATTACTTAGCCGAGGGTAATGTCACCTCCAGAAGAGGGGCATACCACAATATGCATTAATAACTTAATTAATTATCTTTCAATAATCCAACCCTTTAGGATTGTATCCTTGCTGACTCAAACTACTGGGTTGAGGGTAACGTCACCTTCAGAAGAGGGGCCTACTACAATAACTAAGATAATCTCTTAAAAAGTGCAAAAGTGCGGAAATAATCAAAGGTTACACTAAACACGAGTCGGATCCAAGTGATTCATCTTGTCTATCTGTTTTTATTTTATTTTATTTTTCTGCATTTTAGTTAGTTTTATTTTTCTAGTTTAAAACATTTTTCTAACTTTTGATTTGATTAGATGTTGAGGATAAACCGGTATTAAAAGCTCTTGTGTCCTTGGACGACCTCGGTATCTTACCAACACTATACTACGCTCACGATGGGTGCACTTGCCCATATGTGTGTTTAGTGTTAGTAAATATCGTGTTTTATAAATTTAAAACTTGGCTAAAAAGTGTTAAAGGGCTTAAAATATATAAAAAAAATCTATAACACTACACGCACATCAAGTTTTTGGCGCCATTGCCGGGGACACAAGGATTTTAAGAAAGTTAGGAATCAACGGCCTAATCGTTTTTCTTATTTTTCCAATTTTTTTTAGGATTTTTCGTAAATTTTTCAGCTTCTGCAGAGCTCAGCACGGGCCGTGCCTAGTCGGACACAGGCCGTGCCCATCATTGTTACTAGCAGTTTTTATTTTCCAAGTTACATAGAGTTGAGCACGGGGCCGTGTCGGTGCAACACGGGGCCGTGTCGAACTCCCCTGTAACAGGGATCCTGAAAACAATCACTGCATCTCCGACCACGGGCCGTGTTCATCTGAGCACGGGGCCGTGGTAAGGCTTCTGATCAACGTTCTTTTTGTTTTTATTACAGGGCTTGGAACCCAGGCGCCACATCTAAACTTTCCACGTAGTGTATGAGCTCCAGTTCTAGTAGAGACATAAAAGGACCCCTAGACGAACCCGAACGCTTTCTAAGAAAAAGACTAAAAGCTAAAAACCAAGAGAAAGTTTCAGGGGACCCACTTCCAATGGCAGACCAACGTACCCTCATGGATTACCTACGACCCACCGTAGGTAATCTCGGCGTCGCTATCAATGCACCGAATGTCGAAGCCAACAACTTTGAACTTCGGCCGCATTTGATACAAAAGCTTTAAAACTCCGCAACTTTCCATGGGCTTGCGGACGAGGATCCCCATCTACATATTACTAATTTCTTAGAAATATGTGATACCTTTCGGATCAATGGAGCATCAAACGACGCCATCCGTCTTTGAATGTTTACATTTTCACTAAAAGACCGAGGTAAGGCTTGGCTTAATACCCTCCCAATTGGCTCGGTAAACACCTGGGATGAACTAGCCCAAAAATTTCTATATAAGTGTTTCCCCCTGCTAAAACGGCTAAATTAATGACTGAAATTAATACATATTCATAAGAGGATGTGGAATCCTTATATGAAACTTGGGAAATGTTCAAGGAGCTACTAAGAAAGTGTCCTCATCACGGTCTTGCGGTATGGCAACAAGTATCCACTTTCTATAATGGGTTGTTGCCACACACAAGACAGACACTTGACTCTAGCTCCGGGAGACTTTTAGGTAATTGTCACCCAAATGAAATATATAATCAAATTGAGGAAATTGCTTAAACCAATTTTCAGTGGCACACTCCCGAGGCAATAAATCTATTGCCCCGGGCGCCCATAAGGTTGATGAAAGCACTTCTTTACAAGCTTAAATCGAGGCCCTTTTTTCAAAAATAAAAAAGTTAGAAATGGCAAAGACTGCCTCGGTTATGGCTTTTGAGGGGTGTGGTGGACCACACGAAAATTGGAGTTGTATGAAAAAAGTAGATAATCAAACAGAATCGGTGAACTACATTGATAACAGACCTAGTCCGTCGGGTCCTCCAACGGGTACCTACAACCAAGGATGGCGTAACCACCCTAACCTTGGTTGAAGAGAACCCAGCAATAGTAGTAACCAACAAAATCTAAACCAATGAACAAGCTTTCAACAACCAAGAAACGAGTCACAAAATTTCTCTCAACAACAAGGGGGACGAGAAAGGCTTGAAGATACCGTATCTCGCCTCATCCCCGACACCATTAGAAAAACTCGGATCGATTTCAGCAATTGGAATCGAATTTTAGAAGTCAACATGCTAGTATTCAAAATGTTGAAAAACAATTAAATCAACTAGCTCAAAATTTCTCCGAGAGTCCACAAGGCGCGTTACCAAGTAATTCCGAAACCAACCCAAAAGCGCAAGTACATCTCATCACATTGAGAAACCGTACCATGGGTCCCGAGGAAGCGCCATTACCTCCAACTGAAAAGAGCCGACCTAGCCAAGCCACAACTCCACCCACACCCCAACAAGAGACGGCTTCTCCACCAATTCAAGAGCCCACCAAGAATCCTCCGGTTCCGTACCCCGGTCGGTTAATTCACCAAAAGACCAATGAGCAATTCACAAAGTTCGAAAATTTTCTAAAACAATTGCATGTTAATATTCCATTTATCGAAGTCCTAACTCAAATGCCTTGTCACACCCAACCACGTGTAACATACAAAACATGGCGGAAAACGTCGGGGAGTGTTGTAACAGAATTAATTATTTCATAACCATGGCATTCCAAGTTCTATTTTATTTATCAACACAAGAGTTACATTGTTTTAAACAGGAAATAAAGAGTACATAACATAATTAAACTAAGTCTATCTTCGTTTTATGTCTCTAAGGCATAGGTCCGCCCTAGTATCATGATCATCATCCTACACAATAGCTCCTGAAAACACATGTGAAAATAGGTACGTCAGCATAAAAATGCCTGTGAGATACATAGGATTTGTGAAAATAGGATTCATGACTTATAAGTTTAGGAAAAGTTGTTTAATAAAAGTCAGTCATGAACCTTGTAAATTGTTTTGTTTTGTAAATCATTCAAAAAGCGATGATATGTATAAATAAGAGAATAATGTAAGGTTAAATGAATAACCAAGTGAAATAAGTTTGTATAAGATAAGTTGTTTTGTAAATCAATGTCTTGTGAAGATAAGTTGTTTATGTAAAACGTAATATGTCAAATATGGAAATGATTTAAGTAATGCTACGACATGTAATATCATACAAACACTTATTTATAGGAAGTACCAGCGGCGTATCCACTATGCTTGTATCATATTACACACGCCTCGTTACTCAAATCACTTACTCAAACCAACCATCAATGTAAATTGTTTATGTATAAATGAATTGTGGTGTGTTAATGTGTAAACCATATCGAAATGTCTATGTCCAATGTAAACCACTAAATGTGTATAACAATGTCAAAATGTTTATATTTAATGTAGAACATGTAATGTGTACCCAAAAATATCATGTATGGTAAGTGAAATATATCAACTAAACCATATGTAAAATGCACAAAAACAAGGTATTGAAGTAAAACATGGTTTAAATCAAAGTTATGTTTTGTGGAACAAATGCATGCTATACTGATACAAACATTTATGCGGTATTGTGAAAATGCATACATCCAAGCCTTGAGACTGTGGCGATAAACCCTTAAACAAATTAAAGGTTTATCTAAGGTATGTATATCGAATTCGGTCATTCCTTCCAATCCAAACAAACCCAGGATTTCAGGAACGGGAGTTGTCAATTCCTATGGTACCACTACCTACTAACGAACGGCGTAGCTAATGTTAATGAATGTATTGTTCCATTGTAAACAACCCAAATGTAATACCAAAATGTAAACATGTGATGAAAGCAATTGTACTAAGTATACACACAATGGGCATACATAGCATGAAATGTAATGTGAAACAATGTACTAAGTATGCACACAATGGACATACATAGCATGAAATGTAATGTAAAACAATGTACTAAGTACGCACACAACGGGCATACATAGCATGAAATGTAATGTAAAACAATGTACTAAGTACGCACACAATGAGCATACATAGCATGAAATGTAATGTAAAACAATGTACTAAGTACGCACACAATGGGCATACATAGCATGAAATGTAATGAAATCATGTACTATAATGTACTAACGAACATAGCAAGCATATGATATGAAAGCATGAAAGTAACAAGTAGGCACATGTGTTTCACCCCAAAATGTTTGGAAAATAGTAAAAGAGGGGTCTATGTACTCACATGAGATCGCTCAGAAGTCCTAAGATAACCACCAAGCAATGCTAGAGATCACGGAATCAAACGGCACCTAATATAGGTAACTATGTTAATAAACCGGACCTAAATCGGAGGATCGGATAGAATGAGGGTTCGTAAATCAAACGAGTATGGAGACTCGTGTAATATGGTTTAACAAAGCCTACATACTAAATGAAACCTAACATAAGTGTTTACGACCCATTATGACCCGTTTAGGAAGCTTATGCTACTTTAACGCGTCGTTGGCGTAAAACGCGTTCGGACCGCCTAACTAGTCCTATGACAAGTAACATATGCCTTAACATGTCTAATATTGTTGTCAAATCAGTTTAGATGTCAAAAGTTATGTTACATATGTTTAAAATGAGTTTTGGCATCAAAGGGGTATTTTGGTAATTTACCTAAGGCATATAAACTACCTATCATACAACTACTTAAACGAAGCGACCATAAGGTATGACCTCGGAAGGTTATTCCCTATATGCTATGGTCACCTAATGTGTATGGTCGGATCCTAATGATGGACCAAATGGGTCGGGTTCTAAGGTATAAGCGATTTATCAGATCGCTTACGACCCTAGGCAACATGGTAATCAGTAGGCATAGTCCCAAGGGACTATCACCATCGTGATTACAATCACGTTGCGAAGTTCAAACGAACTTCGCATTGACCATAAACTGGTCAATGCAGAAAGTCAAACAAAGTTTGACTTTCGGACTCGAAAAGCAATAAAAGAACGAAGGAATACTTACGAAGGGTCCCCGAATGCTAATCTAGATCAAAATAGCTCAGGTATGAAACAAAGGTTTCAACTTAGAGCACATTAGATCAGATTCTTGTGAGTTTGAAGCAAATGGGGGTGGGGTATTTATAGTTTTTCCCGAACCGTTAGGATCGTTTCTTGAATAACGTGATCGAATCTCGTGCGTACACTTGTTGGAATGTTGTGGTGACTAAAAATGGCCCCTAATGAGCTGAAAGGGCAAGTATGAGTGTGTGGATGAGGTTTAATCAGCTGAAATCTGCTGGCTAATTGATCTTATCTGATCTGGGAGCCTGACGCGGCCTGCGTGAATATGTACATAAACTTAGGCGGGCCGCATGGCCTTGTCTGATCAGAAACAACTTTGCATATTGACAGTTTCAGTCCCTGTTGTGTTTTAAGGCCATTTCCGACACTTCTAAGGCCCGTAAAGCCAACTTTAAGGCCCTAAAATGATGCCTAAACATTGTGGACATGAAACATGCTCAAAAATATGCCGGATGTTGGTTCGTTTGTTCGTACGAACGCGATGTTCGCTTAATTACGACGGAATGCGCATAAGCGCGAAAAACGATCCAAATGACGCAACGAATGGATTTTTCTTATGCCAAACACTAAAATAAAATATTTTAGTGCTTACATAAATTTTTGGATGTCCGGATGTATTCAGAACGTGAGTTATGCGCAAAAGTGCAAACTTGTGCACTTTTTGACACTTTTAGTCCCTGAATGACCCAAAAGTTTATTTTAGCACACCGAACCCCTTAAAGCCTATTTCTAAGATATGTAAAGGATATTTATGGTATGTTTAACTTATGGTCATGTTCCGGAATGTTCGTTACAGTTCAAATTGGCATACTTTCGCAGTTTGTCAAGTTTAGTCCCTGTAAGCGAATTAACTTGTTTTTGCCATACCAAAGCCTTTAAAACTTATTTCTAAGTTATGTAAAGGTTATTTAAGGTATGTTAAGTATATGTTGATGTTCTGGAGTATTTTTCGCATTAAACTGGTTACGTTTACGCACCAGTTTGCGTATAACTCTCCAGAAAGCGATATAGAGTTTGAAATTGAACAAAAGTCAAAACATGAAAAATGTCAAACATAAATAAACAAATATTGGGATCAAATGGCATTGTTTTATTGATAAATGAACTGTTCATTATGATTACAAGCACAGATGTTACAGTCTCCCCTACTTTAGCTTCCCATCGAACTTTGACCAAAGGAATGCGCTTGCGTTTAAGCCATTTGACTTCACATTCCATGATTTCCACTGGTTTCTCAACAAATTTCAGTGTTTTATCAACACGAAATTCATCAAGCGGTATGTGGAGGTTCTCATCAGCTAAACACCTCTTGAGATTGGACACGTGAAAGGTTGGATGAACATTTCCAAGTTCAGGAGGTAACTCAAGTCTGTAGGCTACCTTTCTGATTCTTTCGACGATCTTGAATGGTCCAACGTATCTAGGTGCAAGTTATCCTTTCTTTCCAAATCTGATCACACCTTTCCAAGGTGAGACCTTAAGTAATACTCGATCACCGACTTGAAATTCCAAGGGCTTGCGTTTTGGGTTCGCGTAACTCTTTTGACGGCTTCTAGCTTTCTGAAGGTTATCACGAACTTTCTTAACCTTATCTGTTGTCTCTAAAATGAGGGCAGGTCCAGTAAGTTGAGCCTCGCCGATCTCATTCTAGCAAACTGGTGAACGACATTTTCGACCATAGAGAGCTTCGAAAGGAGCCATTTTGATGCTGGTGTGATAACTGTTGTTGTAGGAGAATTCAATTAACGGAAGATGTGAATCCCAACTACCACCAAAGTCGATCACACAAGCTCTAAGCATATCCTCCAGAGTCTGGATTGTTCTTTCAGATTGACCATCCATTTGCGGATGATAAGCTGTGCTCAGATTAAGTTGGGTCCCCATAGCAGATTGCATGGTTCTCCAAAAATGAGAAGTGAAACGAGCATCTCTGTCAGAAATGATGTTCAAAGGAACACCATGTCGAGCTACAATCCACATAGATTTTTGCAAGTCTGTCAGCAGGAAAATCCTCACGGATTGGCAAGAAATGCGCTGACTTAGTAAGACGATCAACAACTACCCAGATGGCATCATGACCTTTCTTTGTGCGTGGAAGTTTGGTAACAAGATCCATAGTAATGTTTTCCCATTTCCAAACTGGGATCTCTGGTTGCACCAATAAGCCAGAAGGACGTTGATGTTCAGCCTTAACCTTAAGACAAGTAAGGCATTTTGATACGTATAAGGCAATGTCTTTCTTCATACCAGGCCACCAATACTGAATACGAAGATCCTTATACATCTTATCTGAGCCCGGATGAACAGAATAACGTGACTTATGGGCTTCATCCATAAGCAAGGTACGAAGATCATCCTGGCTTGGGACCCACAAACGGTCCATGAAGTAATATGATCCATTGTCCTTCAGTTCAAGAGCAGGTTTTATGTGATAGGGAAATTCCTTATCCATCAAACCTTGTGAAACACAAGATTGTTGAGCCTGAGAAATGCGTGCCTGGATATCGGATCGAGCTTGAATAACAGATTGAACACGTACACAATGAAGCTTAGTACGTTCCTTACGACTCAATGCATCGGCTACGACATTCGCCTTATCAGGATGGTAGCGAATTTCGCAGTCATAGTCGTTTAGTAGCTCAACCCAATGTCGTTGCCTCATGTTGAGTTCTTTCTGATTGAAGATATGCTGAAGACTTTTGTGGTCCGTGAAAACCACACATTTTGTACCGTACAAATAGTGTCTCCAGATCTTAAGAGCGAAGACAACTGCACCCAACTCAAGATCATGAGTGGTGTAGTTCTTCTCATGTATCTTCAACTGCCTCGATGCGTATGCTATGAATTTGTTCCTTTGCATCAGAACACAGCCAAGACCCAATTTAGATGCATCGCAATAAACGACGAAATCATCATTGCCCTCAGGCAAAGTCAGAACAGGCGCGTCGCAAAGTTTTTGTTTCAAGTGTTGAAAAGCTTCTTCTTGTTTGAATCCCCAATAAAAGGGTTTGTTCTTCTGAGTTAGAGCAGTTAGAGGAACTACAATCTTTGAAAAGTTCTCAATGAAGAGGCGGTAATAACCCGCTAGACCAAGAAAAGAACGAACTTCAGTAGGAGTAGTAGGCGTATCCCAATCCTTAATCGCACTGATCTTGGAGGGATCTACATGAATACCTTGTTTGTTGATAATATGCCCCAAAAATTGAACTTCTTTAAGCCAAAATTCGCACTTGGAGAATTTGGCAAAAAGTTGCTCTTTCTTTAGGAGTTCCAGAGTAAGAAGAAGATGTTGCTATTGATCAGCTCGCGTCTTAGAGTATATCAAGATGTCGTCAATAAAAACAATGACGAACTGATCCAAATAAGGCTTGCAGACCCTATTCATTAAGTCCATGAAAACAGCAGGAGCATTAGTCAAACCGAATGGCATGACTGTGAATACATAATGCCCATAACGAGTGCGGAACGCTGTCTTGGGAATGTCCTCTTCATGCACCCGAAGTTGATGATATCCAGATCGCAGATCAATCTTCAAAAAATAAGAAGCGCCCTGTAACTGATCAAAGAGGTCGTCTATGCGCGGTAGGGGATATCGATTCTTGATGGTAAGCTTGTTAAGCTCACGATAATCGATACACATCCTAAAAGATCCATCCTTCTTCTTGACAAAAAGAACGGGAGCACCCCAAGGTGAAAAGCTAGGACGTATAAAACCTTTGTCAGAGAGCTCCTGAAGCTGCTTAGACAACTCTTGCATCACAGACAGTGCAAGACGATATGGAGCTCTGGCAATGGAATTTGCACCAGGTACGAGATCAATACGGAACTCGACTTGGCGTGCTGGGGGTAGACCAGGTAACTCTTCAGGGAAAACTTCAGAATAAACCCGAACGACAGGAATATCTGAAATAGACTTACCCTTTCCTTTATCTGCTGTAACATGTGCTAAGAAGGCCACATAATTCTTTTGTAGATACTTCCGAGCTTTAAAACAAGACATGAGTTTGAGACCACCGGCAGGCCTCTCACCACGAACCTGTAGGATCTCGCCTGTCGAAAGCGGTACACGAACAATCTTCTCAGAACAAACTATCTCTACGCGATGCTTGGATAACCAATCCATACCCACAATGACGTCGAAGCTTCTAAGTTGCATAGGCGTGAGGTCGATAGGAAAAAGATGGTCGTTAAGGTTCAACTGGCAGTTGCGAAGAACAGAATCAAGAATAATGGGTTCACCACTAGCAACCTCTACTGTCAAAGGTTTACCTAGTTTTGTTCTAGACACACGAAGCATTGGCTCAAAAGACACTGACACAAAACTCTTATCGGCACCCGAATCAAAGAGAACAGATGCAGGCTGATTATTAATAAAGAACGTACCGTTCACCACTTCATTGTCTGCTTGTGCCTCTTGAACATTCATGTTGAAAACTCGCCCTCGAGCCGGAGCCTGATTCTAGTTTGGATTCTGATTCTGGTTAGCCAGCCTTGGGCACCAGTTTCTGTAATGGGTTAGATCCCCACAGTTATAACAAGCACCTGGTGGGTAGTCTGGTCGTGCAGCTTGACCCTGTTGCTGAGCAAGAGGCTGAGCAACTTGTTGAGCCGGGTTCTGAACTGCGCGATTCTGAGCAAACCGACAAACATCGGCAAGATGACCTGACTTCCCACAGTTAGTACAGAAACGAAACTGATGTTGCGGCTGATGGTGACTGTTGCATCTATTGCACAAAGGTGCATTCCCTGAATAGGGCTTCTTCGCTGGAGGCTGTGCGGGTTGGTTGGGAGCTGCCTGGTTAGCTTGGGCAGTAACAGCATAGTTTTAGGAAGCCTTACGCTTCCTTGCCCTTTTCGATGAACCAGAATCCTTTCCATTCTTGTTTTGACCTTTCTTGCTATCTTCCTTGTCAGACGACTGTTTCTTGCCCTTGTCACCCTTCCTGTGTAATTTATTCTTCCGAATCTGCGACTCAGTCAATGTCGCTGATAACTCGATCGCCTGACGGAGTGTGGCAGGGTTACTACCAGTAATGATGTCTTGCACTGAGTTAGGTAGGCCGTCGATGTACCTTTCGATAGCCATGTCGAGTGGGGTAACCATAGTCGGGCAAAGCAGACTCAACTCCTCAAACCTATCAGTATATGCCCTGTGCTCGCCACTATCTTGTTTCAAGTCATCAAACTCCTTCTCCAATGCTCGTTGTTCATGACGAGGACAAAACTCCCTCATCATAAGAGCTCTAAGTTCAGCCCATGTCTGTGCTAGAGCAACTTCTGCACCACGGTCTCTCATTACCCCATTCCACCATGTAAGAGCCCTCTTCTGAAACACACTCGAAGAAAACTCGACCTTGCGATTGTCAGGACACTGCACATGGCGAAAAGTATTCTCAATGCTCTTGAACCATTGAAGAAGCCCAGTCGCTCCTTCAGAACCACTAAACTTGAGTGGTTTAGTCGAGTTAAAATCCTTGTATTTGCATGGAGCATTGTTGTTGTTGTTGGCTTGGTTCCATTGAGGAAAGAGGTTTGGAAATTGAGCAGCCATCTGCTGCGCAATGATTTCTGCCAGTTCGGCAGTCGCTATCTGGTTTTCGCGTCGAGGAGGCAATCTAAAAGAGGAAAACATGAAAGGGAACGAGTGAGATGTTTGGATGAAGAGAATGAGATGAAACAAAATCAATAGAAGCAAAGATGGTGGTCATTCGTCCGCATTACCAAGCTAACAAATGACACACAGTGACAAATCAAAGTAAATGGGTCAAAAATAATGTATCGTGAAGACATGCTCGCCTATAAGTGAACACTCATCCCAAGAATTCCCAGGTAAGCACAACTGGTCTCGCGTCTGATGAGATATATACGAAGTGCTTGCCTAGACAGAAAACAGAATACAGGCATTCACTCTTCCAGTTTGCACGTGTTCACATTATTTAAAACCCAAAACCTTGACGAGATTTTGAAAATTTGAAGGCACAAGGCCAAAAACCAAACTGGAAGGGTTCAAAACCTTACAAAAGAGGGTTCAAAACCATGTAATAAATTATCCAAAAACAGAAGATTGTTTTTCAAAAATCGTTTCAGAAAATTTGGTTTTTGTTTTGATAATCACCTAAGGATAGGTGATGTGCATGTTTTAAGATCTAAACACAAGATAACTTGTGTTAGGTTCCAAGAAAGGTTATAGTCTAGGTCAAAGCATTACTAATAACCTAATTCCCTATAACCATTGGCTCTGATACCAACTCTTCTGTCACACCCCGACCACGTGTAACATACAAAACGTGGCGGAAAACGTCGGGGAGTGTTGTAACAGAATTAATTGTTTCATAACCATGGCATTCCAAGTTCTATTTTATTTATCAACACAAGAGTTACATTGTTTTAAACAGGAAATAAAGAGTACATAACATAATTAAACTAAGTCTATCTTCGTTTTATGTCTCTAAGGCATAGGTCCGCCCTAGTATCACGATCATCATCCTACACAATAGCTCCTGAAAACACATGTGAAAATAGGTACGTCAGCATAAAAATGCCTGTGAGATACATAGGATTTGTGAAAATAGGATTCATGACTTATAAGTTTAGGAAAAGTTGTTTAACAAAAGTTAGTCATGAACCTTGAAAATTGTTTTGTTTTGTAAATCATTCAAAAAGCGATGATATGTACAAATAAGAGAATAATGTAAGGTTAAATGAATAACCAAGTGAAATGAGTTTGTATAAGATAAGTTGTTTTGTAAATCAATGTCTTGTGAAGATAAGTTGTTTATGTAAAACGTAATATGTCAAATATGGAAATGATTTAAGTAACGCTACGACATGTAATATCATACAAACACTTATTTATAGGAAGTACCAGCGGCGTATCCACTATGCTTGTATCATATTACACACGCCTCGTTACTCAAATCACTTACTCAAACCAACCATCAATGTAAATTGTTTATGTATAAATGAATTGTGGTGTGTTAATGTGTAAACCATATTGAAATGTCTATGTCCAATGTAAACCACTAAATGTGTATAACAATGTCAAAATGTTTATGTTTAATGTAGAACATGTAATGTGTACCCAAAAATATCATGTGTGGTAAGTGAAATATATCAACTAAACCATATGTAAAATGCACAAAAACAAGGTATTGAAGTAAAACATGGTTTAAATCAAAGTTATGTTTTGTGGAACAAATGCATGCTATACTGATACAAACATTTATGCGGTATTGTGAAAATGCATACATCCAAGCCTTGAGACTGTGGCGATAAACCCTTAAACAAATTAAAGGTTTATCTAAGTTATGTATATCGAATTCGGTCATTCCTTCCAATCCAAACAAACCCAGGATTTCAGGAACGGGAGTTGTCAATTCCTATGGTACCACTACCTACTAACGAACGGCGTAGCTAATGTTAATGAATGTATTGTTCCATTGTAAACAACCCAAATGTCATACCAAAATGTAAACATGTGATGAAAGCAACTGTACTAAGTATGCACACAATGGGCATACATAGCATGAAATGTAATGTGAAACAATGTACTAAGTATGCACACAATGGACATACATAGCATGAAATGTAATGTAAAACAATGTACTAAGTACGCACACAATGGGCATACATAGCATGAAATGTAATGTAAAACAATGTTCTAAGTACGCACACAATGGGCATACATAGCATGAAATGTAATGTAAAACAATGTACTAAGTACGCACACAATGGGCATACATAGCATGAAATGTAATGAAATCATGTACTATAATGTACTAACGAACATAGCAAGCATATGATATGAAAGCATGAAAAGCATGAAAGTAACAAGTAGGCACATGTGTTTCACCCCAAAATGTTTGGAAAACAGTAAAAGAGGGGTCTATGTACTCACATGAGATCGCTCAGAAGTCCTAAGATAACCACCAAGCAATGCTAGAGATCACAGAATCAAACGGCACCTAATATAGGTAACTATGTTAATAAACCGGACCTAAATCGGAGGATCTGATAGAATGAGGGTTTGTAAACCAAACGAGTATGGAGACTCCTGTAATATGGTTTAACAAAGCCTACATACTAAATGAAACCTAACATAAGTGTTTACGACCCATTACGACCCGTTTAGGAAGCTTATGCTACTTTAACGCGTCATATGCGTAAAACGCGTTCGGACCGCCTAACTAGTCCTATGACAAGTAACATATGCCTTAACATGTCTAATATTGTTGTAAAATCAGTTTAGATGTCAAAAGTTATGTTACATATGTTTAAAATGAGTTTTGGCATCAAAGGGGTATTTTGGTAATTTACCTAAGGCATATAAACTACCTATCATACAACTACTTAAACGAAGCGACCATAAGGTATGACCTCGGAAGGTTATTCCCTATATGCTATGGTCACCTAACGTGTTTGGTCGGATCCTAATGATCAACTAAATGGGTCGGGTTCGAAGGTATAAGCGATTTATCAGATCGCTTACCCTTACGACCCTAGGCAACGTGGTAATCAGTAGGCATAGTCCCAAGGGACTATAACCATCGTGATTACAATCACGTTGCGAAGTTCAAACGAACTTCGCATTGACCATAAACTGGTCAATGCAGAAAGTCAAACAAAGTTTGACTTTCGGACTCGAAAAGCAATAAAAGAACTAAGGAATACTTACGAAGGGTCCCCAAATGCTAATCTAGATCAAAATAGCTCAGGTATGAAACAAAGGTTTCAACTTAGAGCACATTAGATCAGATTCTTGTGAGTTTGAAACAAATGGGGGTGGGGTATTTATAGTTTTTCCTGAACCGTTAGGATCGTTTCTTGAATAACGTGATCGAATCTCGTGCGTACACTTGTTGGAATGTTGTGGTGACTAAAAATGGCCCCTAATGAGCTGAAAGGGCAAGTGTGAGTGTGTGGATGAGGTTTAATCAGCTGAAATCTGCTGACTAATTGATCTTATCTGATCTGGGAGCCTGACGCGGCCCGCGTGAATATGTACATAAACTTAGGCGGGCCGCATGGCCTTGTCTGATCAGAAATAACTTTGCATATTGACAGTTTCAGTCCCCGTTGTGTTTTAAGGCCATTTCCGACACTTCTAAGGCCCGTAAAGCCAACTTTAAGGCCCTAAAATGATGCCTAAACATTGTGGACATGAAACATGCTCAAAAATATGCCGGATGTTGGTTCGTTTGGTCGTACGAACGCGATGTTCGCTTAATTACGACGGAATGCGCATAAGCGCGAAAAACGATCCAAATGACGCAACGAATGGATTTTTCTTATGCCAAACACTAAAATAAAATATTTTAGTGCTTACATAAATTTTTGGATGTCCGGATGTATTCAGAACGTGAGTTATGCGCAAAAGTGCAAACTTGTGCACTTTTTGACACTTTTAGTCCCTGAATGACCCAAAAGTTTATTTTAGCACACCGAACCCCTTAAAGCCTATTTCTAAGCTATGTAAAGGATATTTATGGTATGTTTAACTTATGGTCATGTTCCGGAATGTTCGTTACAGTTCAAATTGGCATACTTTCGCAGTTTGTCAAGTTTAGTGCCTGTAAGCGAATTAACTTGTTTTTGCCATACCAAAGCCTTTAAAACTTATTTCTAAGTTATGTAAAGGTTATTTAAGGTATGTTAAGTATATGTTGATGTTCTGGAGTATTTTTCGCATTAAACTGGTTACGTTTACGCACCAGTTTGCGTATAACTCTCCAGAAAGCGATATAGAGTTTGAAATTGACAAAAGTCAAAACATGAAAAATGTCAAACATAAATAAACAAACATTGGGATCAAATGACATTGTTTTATTGATAAATGAACTGTTCATTATGATTACAAGCACAGATGTTACATGCCTAAATATTCAAAATTTATGGAAAATTGAATCATTGCAATTAGTTAATTTAGGCGAAGAATGCTCCGCCTTGCTACTCAACAAACTCCTGCAAAAGAAGATTGACCCTGGAAGCTTCACAATTCCTTGTTCGATTGGGGAATCCCCCATTCGCAATGCACTAGCCGACCTCGGGGCTAGCATCAACCTCATGCCCGCATCAATGTTCAACCGACTCGGCCTAGGGAAAACAAGCCCTACAAAAATGAGCATACAACTCGCCGATAGGACCGTCAAATATCCACAAGGTGTCGCTGAAAATCTATTGGTCAAAGTCGGCGAATTTGTCTTCCCGTCCGACTTTGTCATACTAGATATGGAGGAAGATACCGAGGTACCACTCATCTTAGGGAGGCCATTCCTAGCTACGGCCCAAGCAGTGGTAGACATGAATGATGGAACACTAACATTGAGGATTGGGGACAAGGAAATGAAGTTTGGAGTTGGAAAGAGAGTAGAAGACGACGACCCGGTCAATTACATGAAGGTCATAGATTCAAGTCTGGATGATGCTCTCCGACGGTGCAACATGGGATGCGAAACACCCCGCTTGGGTAACATATGACCAGGCTTTGGATCTAGCCAAGGACCCTTATAAACGTGGCGCACCCCGGAGGCATTCCGCGGAACTATCCTTAGTTTAGCTTAGATTAACCTTTATGTTTTCTAGTTTAGTTTTAATTTTCAGGAATAAAACACACTCGGGATGGTGAAGAATACAAGGGAAACTTGAACCAGCACCCCATGCACAAAAACAGGGTCACCCGACAATCTTTCTTCATCACAGTAAGTTCAGCACGGGGCCGTGCTCAGCCAACACGCCCCGTGCTCAACCATCTACAGAAAAATGCCCAGTTCAGGTATCTAGACACGGGGCGTGCTCACTGAACACACCCCCGTGTCCAGCCTTCTGTTACTTTGTTTTATTTTCTATTACTGACAATCTGAACACGGGGCCGTGTCCGGACACCACGGGGCCGTGTCCAGATGCCCATTAACATAAAATTTTGCTTTTTCACATCTTTTTACACATTCAATCAACCTAAAAACTTATTTTTGGGACACATTGAGGACAATGTGTAATTTAAGTGGGGGGGGGGGGATGCTAAAACCTTGAATTTTGCAAATCCTAATTACAAGCCTTACACAAAACTCTATTGGAACCGCTTGTAACGACTCACACCAAAATATTCCTAAATACACCCCGAATGCGAGAAATGGACCCGAAATACCTTCGTGCTTGGAGAAATCAAGAAAATTCAATTTTATTGATCTGTCGCGGGCCGCGTAAGACTTAAGGATAGTCTACGCGGGGCGCGACAGCCAGGAAAAACTCCGGATAAGCTTTAGGACACGTGTCGTCCACGTGTCAAGATCACGCCATGACACAGCAAACCCTACTGCCGCCTTTATGTCCTCGCGGGCCGCGAAGGATCCCCCTTCAAGTTACGCAGGCCGCGAGAGACCTAAATTTCTGCCTATAAATAGAAGACGATAGTTTCATTTCAATTCGCTCAATTCTTTTCTATCTATTAGCTTCTATTATAGCAAAATAGTAGCTCGGTATTATACCCTAAACCCCTGAAACTTTGCTCGTTATTAAAGTAATAACTCGATCACTGATACGATACTATATCCGATCGATTAAAACCAATCTGATGGATGTTTAAGTGCTGCCAATATCTGGCTATACTTTGTCATTCGTTGTGAGGGTTTCGATCTCGTGATTATCGTTAAAGTTGAATTGAGTTAATAGACTAATACGAGTTCCATTAGAAATTAGAACTCATAATCAGGAAGCTGTTAAACTATAATACTTAGCAATTAAGTAAACTTAATGATTAAGCAAACTTAATAGTTAAGAAAACTTAGTGTTTAAGTAAACTTAATGGTTATGTAAAACTTAACTTAGCAGTTAAGAAACTTAATAGCTAAGGAAACTTAATAGGAAAGGAAACTTAGCAGTTAAGCAAGCTAAGTAAGTTAATTAATCAGCTAAATACGTTATTTAATTATTCGGCTAAGTAAATTACTTAATTAAACCGTTAAGGAAAATTAATCAGTTAAGTAAGCTTAATTAATCAGTTAAGTAAGATTAATTAAGTTAAGTATGATTAATTAATCAGCTAAACAAGATTAATTAAGCTAAGCAAGATTAATTAAGCTAAGCAAGATTAATTAAGCTAAGCAAGATTAATTAAGCTAATTAAGATTAATTAATCAGCTAAGTAAGATTTATTAAACACCTAAATAGATATACATGAAAATAGATATATATGGGGTAGGTATTATCTAAGGAAGATTTTATCTAAGGAAAGTTTTATCTAATGAAGGTTTTATCTAGGGAAGGTTCAACTAAGGAAGATAACACATAGGGAAATTCTATATAGGGGTAAGACTTATCCCTTGGCTATAAATAGGAAGCTTAGGATTCATTTTCCTTTGCTCATTTCTTCTATTCTTCTCTCTATATGTTGGTGTTCTAAACAATAATCACCAATACGATATTATGTCCGATCGATTCGGGAACCAACTAATGAATGCCAAAGTGTTGTCTAAACAAGACTATACTTTGTGAATTTCGTTAAGAAAGGGATGCCAAAATGATGTCTAAACAAGACTATACTTTGTGAATTTCGTTAAGAAACGGATGCCAAAGTGCTGTCTAAACAAGACTATACTTTGTGAATTTTGTTGAGGTTCTGATCTCGTGACCATCGTTAGGTTTGATTTGGTATAACACTAAAACGTATTCCACTCTGTTAAACTATATGTTTAACTATCAGAAAGCTCCAAACAATACACTTACTACCAAACAAAATATTTAATCATCAGAAGATCCAGAACTCTAAAGAAAGTAGATGCTTAGTTATCAAAAGGCATAGAATCAGAAGGCTTGTTAATCAAGACTATATGCTAACAAGGTGAGTCATTCTCTTTTTTATCAACCATTTTAATCAAATCTCAAAGTGTTTTCAAAAATTATAATTACAGGGATTAAGTCGTGGTTATCTTGAATCACTGGCTAGTGGGGTATTGTGCACATTACTAATCTCTCACGGTTAGGTAAACAAACCTAACAGTGATAATCATCACTACTTGGGTGAAAGGACCCAATAGTGGTATGACCATCGTCACCAGGGTGTGACACGGCGCCAGATAACAATAAGATAGTAGCCATTGTAATCGCTCTTATGCTGTAATCTATAACAAACGTGTCTTTTTGTATAAACTGAATGAACTCACCAGTATTTCCTGCTGACAAAACCTTTTTAAAACGCGTTTCAGGTAATTACAGTAGATCGGAACAGGAGTTGGATACGGCACCAACAAGGCTTACTGAAGTGGCTTATTTTATCAAATAAATTAAATTAAATTAAATGTTGTTTTATGTATTCGGGTTTATCCCAATACTAAAGCTACCTTTGTAAAACATGGGTTTATTCCCATCTGTTTAATATATAAAATCCGGTGTTTCAAAACTCTGATATTTTTCCTAACTCACGGTCTTGATGAAATTTTCTGCTGTAATACTTTTCAAAATAACCACCGGTACCACCTGACTGGTTCGCGGCTCCCGATTTCGTCCAGAGCGGGGTCGGGGGTCGTGACAGAAGGTGGTATCAGAGCCATTGAGTTAAGCCAATAGGTGTTGTGATAATAATACCTAAGCTTAACCAAAAGAGTTTGGAAATTGCTATTAACTGATAGCACACTTGAAAGTATTTAGACTTGAACCTAAGAAAAATTGCCTTAGTATAAGCTTCGAGATAAGCTAATTACTTGCGTAGATTAAGTGTGATGGGTGTTGGTATGCCGTGAGGATGATGACTAGAACGTTGCAAGTATGGTAAATAAGCGATAACACTTGGCCACTGTTATTTCTTGTTTATTGGTACTACTTGGTTCTGGAATATGTTCCGTCATAGGAATACTAATTTCCTTGTTCCTTGATGAAAGCACTAATAAAAGGTTCATTTCTAAATCATGATTTAAGAAAGATATATTTATGGGAAATTGAAATTACCTCTCCGGCAAGACTGGGCATGGTGTAGCAGACTCTCCAGCTTGTCTGGGTAAGATGAGGTTACCACTCCGGCGAGAACCGGGTAAGATGGGGTATATGCTATGTCAAACAAGTGACAAAAATTCCCTAAATAGTATCATGACCTGATGTCAGACTTAATTTTTGAAACATGAATATGTTAAATACATTTACCTTATGAAGGGTATGTATATTACAGTATGTGAAATATATGATTATATAGATATCTATAAGGAAATCCAAAAACCATAAGGATTCACAATTTAGAATAAGGCACAAGCATAAGTGTCAATGATAATTCTAGATTTCTTTATCAGGAATCTCTCGTATACATCTATAAATTCCGATATCAAACATTATTTCGTTTGATCATCTATCTTGTAACTCATGCGACAATGTAAACGACAGGCACCCTTTTAGTTGGGACGCCATCGAAAGTATAAGAATTCCCTTTACGCTACCTTAGATTATTAACGCATTAGGAAACATGTAGCTAAAGTTGTGCTAGGGATAAAACGTCTCGAAACTTACGCTAATAAGAGTAATTCTACTTTCTTTAAGAACTCTTACGAAGATACGAGTAACCACGACTAGGTGCACTTACCAAGACTCTCTTCACCTATAATCCTACTAAGATTACCAGTAATAAAGAAGCTGTTACAAAATACATGGGTTGCAAAGGTGTAACAACCATAAATAAATTTAGCGATTTCTGAAAATAATCACAAATTACTGGGTATTTATATTTAAACATTCATGCTAAAATACAGGTTTATTAAAACTTTTCTAAACTTGAAGCAAAACAACATAGTGTAATTTAATTCATCGTTGTAGAATAACGACGAAACAACTTACTTGGTATTTATATTTAAACATTCATGCTAAAATACGGGTTTATTAAAACTTTTCTAAACTTGAAGCAAAACAACATAGTGTAATTTAATTCATCGTTTTAAATGTAATTCATTTAAAGTGTGTTCGGTTCTTGCTCGACGCTTGATCTTCATCCGGGACTCTCGACATTCACCTACGATCAATACCAGCTTAAATGTTAGTATTGATAGTTTAAATAACGGTACAAGACAAGATATTGATAATGGAAGGAAATCCAAACGTTAATTTCTTGATCCAAAAACAAGGTCTACAAACTGGCCTCCACCGTAACTTACGGTGGGCACCGTAAGTTACGGTGGCTCCTGTATGAAAATTTCCCCACCGTAACTCAGTAGGCAACTACCGTAACAATTTCAGCCTCACCGTAACTTACGGTGGCCCCTGTATCAGTCCCTTTCCTTTTTTGCCATTTTTGACACGAAAACTTTCGTATCTTTCAATCCGCGTATCCGTTTGATCTCCCGTTTCTTCCTACATGATCGTAATTTGATTCTCCATCTCATGGAGTTTATATCCGACATTCAAACTAATAAAATTCTAAATTTTTAAGCATTCGGCTTATTATTAAAAATCCACATTTTGACCCCCTTGTATTTAAGACCTCCAAACTTGTTTCTAGTTAATCATAATTCTTAGACCAAAGTATTTAACTCAAAATATCTATCTTGGATTCATAAGTTTTGTGAATTATGCGGCAAACACCCAAGTTACGCGCGTGTTGAAACACGGAATCACCACTGGGATGATTGGACCGCTTTCTCCATGAGGGTGAAGAATCACATCTTGTTCTTCCTCTTGAACCTAGACCTACAATAGAGAAGACAAGAAAGTGGAGCTTGTAGAGATGACCGGTAGGGGAAAGAATCCCCTGTTTCCAGTAACAAAAGTGTGGCGGCTCCATCTTGTCTAACCCTAATAATGAGGTGAACACCTCCTTATATAGGGGACATAAGCCTCCCCTAACCTCAATGGGCCAGGCCCAGTTAGGGGTTATCTCTACAAGTCCCTAGCCCAATGTAGTAAATACTACAACGTGTTGGGCCTCGCGGTTGGGTTAGTCAGCACAATAATAAATAATTAATATAAAAGCAATAAGTAACGGGAAAGTCTGACCGCTCGGGTCGGGTCCAATACCATACCTCTACAAGTCCCCCAGTCTAGTGTTGCTCACGAGTGCAAGCGCTGGGAGGAGCACTAGACTTATTAGGAGTGCTGGGAAGTGAGGATTATTAATTCTAATGTTTACCTGTCGCCGAGGCGCAAGAGCTTTGCTGGCCATGTTTATTGCGTCTGTCTTTCGTTGTGAGCAAAGATAATGGAGTGGAGAAATGTGCACGATGGTTCATCGTGGTAATTGGCTAGGCAAAGGCTGGTTGCTGCCTTTTGTACTGGCTCATTCTCATGAGCTGCCAAGGTTGCACGTATGCGTATGTGTCCCGCGCATGGTCTTTGGAATTGGGTGAGTGTTTTTTGGCTGTTGAGTGTGGGGAATAGGATGAATAAACCTGGATGGTGAAGGGTCTTCTTTATAGCCGGAGGGTGAGAGAGGGAGGAGCATCTTTGGTGTCACCTTTACGTCTTCCAGAAGCTTCTAGAAGCTTCTGGATTCTCTTGCTGATGTAGATGCCATGTAGGATGAAAAAGTGGTGTGGTCCTTGCCGTGTGAGCAGGGAATTGGGACCATACCTCTTCAAGTCCCCCCAGTCCAGTGTGCCTTCTAGTTGAGTTGATCGTCTAGGAGGGATTCTGGACTTATAAGGGTAGTGGTTGTTGGGACACATGTTTGGTTTTGTATAGTTGATCGTAATGGTAGCGTGGTGTGTTGGTGATTTTGCAAAGTTGAGCCTACTGGGCGCGCCACACATGACACATTGGCAACTTGTAAGGTTGAGCCAACCGGACCCATGGCGCATGGGATGGCGTATGGAACTGAGCCAAAACGGCGTGAGTCACTATAAAATATTCGACCTTTGGTATGACTATGTTGGTTAGCGCATGGTGTGCGTGTCTTTAGCCTTGGGGAATACGTCTTAGCGTGCTTGAATCTTTGGAAACTGATGTCTACAATATTTGCACGTGTTACTCCACTTTGTATAGGTTATCGCGAATGAGAATTGGCGTGAAGTTGCGTTAGGGTAATAAGGTGGAAACCCTAGCCTTGAAGACTGTAGGTGTAAATGAAATTTGTTTTAGCCAATGTGTTTTTGCGTATACCCAAAGTGGTGCGTGCATTTGTAGAACAGTTTACATTTTGTAAACGTGTTTGTATGTAACTAAGCATGCGCGTGAGTGATTTAAATGCTCAAAAGTATAGGAGCATGCGCGCGTGCGTGACTTACGTGCTCGTAGTAAAGGAGCATGCGCGTGTGGGCGACTTACGTGCTCGTAGTAAAGGAGTAGGTGTGCTCACTCGTATGTGGAGGAGCTCATAAGTAGAGGAGCATGCGCGTGGCGACTTACGTGCTCGTATGTAGAGCAGCAGGCTCGCATGGGACTGAGATGCTCGTATGTAAAGGAGCATGCGCGGATGGCGACTTACGTGCTCGTATGTAGAGGGGCATGCGCGGATGGCGACTTACGTGCTCATATGTAGAGCAGCAGTCTCGCACGGAGACTAGCGTGCTTGTATGTAAAGGAGCATGCGCGGATGGCCACTTACGTGCTCGTTTGTAGAGCAGCAGTCTCGCACGGAGACTAGCTAGCGTGCTCGTATGTAAAGGAGCATGCGCGGAGGGCGACTTACGTGCTCATATGTCGTGCAGAAGTCTCGCACGGAGACTAGCGTGCTCGTATGTAAAGGAGCATGCGCGTATAGCGGCTTACGTGCTCATGTGTAGAGCAGCAGTCTAGCACGGAGACTAGCGTGCTCGTATGTAAAGGAGCATGCGTGGATGGCGACTTACGTGCTCATGTGTAGAGCAGCAGTCTCGCACGGAGACTAGCGTGCTCGCATGTAAAGGAGCATGCGCGGATGGCGACTTACGTGCTCGTATATAGAGGAGCATGCGTGCAAAACGCATGTGTGCTCGCTCGTATGTAGAAGGAGCAGGCGCGTGTGGCAACTTACGTGCTCATAAATAGAGGAGCATGCGTGCAAAACACATGTGTGCTCGCTCGTATGTAGAAGGAGCAGGCGCGTATGGCGACTTACGTGCTCATAAATAGAGGAGCATGCGTGCAAAACGCATGTGTGCTCGCTCGTATGTAGAAGGAGCAGGCGCGTATGGCGACTTACGTGCTCGTATATTGTCTGTCCTGCGAACAAGTTAACAAGGTAAATTATAACAAAGGATTTGATATATGAAAGCATTGTACCAAAAACTTGTTCTTAGGATGAGTTCGTTCTATGCAACCAAACTCCGTAATATGTGAAAGCAATTTCGAACTTCGGAATGGTGTTGGACTATGCTAGCCCGTTTGCTTATTGCAGCTGCTAAAAATGTCAGGAGCGTTGAAGTTGAATGATAATAAGCAATGATACTAGTGTGCGCCGGAAATATCGTAAGGTTAATATTCGTTAAAACGATGAACTACTAGCCATGTCGTTGACTAATTTCATTTGCTAGACGTTAGGCGGTTTGTGTTATCGGGGAAAGCGTGTAGCAATGCCTAACTAAATAATTCAAGTGCTCACAGGCGATTACATATGAACATTATCCATATATTAGGTAAAATGATAAGTGCCCAAATGCATATTTAAAAGTCGTACACCGACTCTTGTAGCACGTAATAATGTGTTTGAGCCATAATTGCCAAATCGTTTTTGCAAACCATGACATCGTGGCTTGTCAGTGTTTTAATTGCATGATTTATTTTTTTAAAAGACCCACTTATAAGCATATGGCTTGATAAAAGTAACTGTATATTTTATTCAATAAACAAATTTAGTCACACAAGCCATAATTCACTAGAAGGCGTTCAAGCCATAAAGTGTTAGTTTAGGATATTGCAAGGGTCCTTATTGTAAAATGTTGTAAAATGTGGTATCAATTTGTAAGATCAGACACGTGCATTCTTGGTTTTCCACAAACATTAAAGAACACTTGGATTGGGTGTATATCATGAATTTTAAATTCATTTTTAAAAGTTGAAAGATACTGTTGTTTTGAAAGGTGTGAGCATGTGCCATCCTGGACATAGCTGTAAAGCTTTTCGAAAGTTGTCGTATGCCAGTTAATTTAATTTTGTTTTTTAATATTCTAAGAAACAACCAAGCAAAATATAACCTCAAGGTGTCCTGGTTGCTTTATATTTTTCCAAAAAGGAAAAAAAAAGTTATATAAGAAAACCCAGATGATAATTCGTTTTTAAAATTGAGGCAAGCATGTCGGACTGTGGATTTTTTCAGGCACCACAGAGCTTGTCCGTCATGCGCGCGAAGCTCCCGGCATGCGCGGACCCTTGTCAAGCTGAGTCGAAACGTCCGGTAAGGTATGAAGAGCAACTAAGTTTGTTTGTAGGTGAGAATGCTCGTATGAGAGGCGAAGCACCTACAACAGCAAAAGTGTTGGATTTCCGACGTGCGCGGGGGTGATGGAGCTTGTGCACGCCACGCGCGCCGCGCATTTGTGCTTATTGGAAGGAGCTTGCTCGATGCGCATGGCGTGTCGGAGTAGAGGCCCACCATGCGCGCCGCACGTTTGTGCTTATTAGACGTGCTTGCTCGATGCGCATGGCGTGTCGGAAGCTGGTGCACACCATGCGCGCCGCGCGTTTGTGCTTATTGGACGTGCTTGCTCGATGCGCATGGCGTGTCGGAAGCTGGTGCACACCATGCGCGCCGCGCATTTGTGCTTATTGGGTGTGCTTGCTCGATGCGCATGGCGTGTCGGAGTAGAGGCCCACCATGCACAGTGATTTTTTTCCACTCGAAAACTTCTCTTATGGTGAAGTATGGAACCTGGTTTGAAGATTCATTATAACTTGAAAAGGCATCTGCACCTCTTTGTAGCTGAGATTGTTATCCATTTCAAACACATGTAGATTTGAAGGGTGTAGGTACTAATATCTTGCAAGGGTGAAGACAGAGGTGGGCCCTCCTTTCCGGGTGGAGGCAAAAATGTGCAGGCACATGTGACATGTCAGACAACTTTATTTAGTTGTGTACAACTTTTTTTTTTGTTGACAGCTGTAAATGCTTTGTATTTTTTACTATTTAATAATAAAAAATATCTTGAAAGTTGAAAGGACTTTTATCTATTGAGACAAGAATCAAAATTTCTTGAATATCTTGAAAGAACAGAGGTGATGTTCTCATTTCATGAGTTCTCGGATATCGTCAAATAATAAATTAACAGCCCCCCCTTTTTTTTGTTTTATTAGGGCTTCTAAAGGTGACATAAGAAAGGAATTTGCATTTTCTTTTCCTTTCCTTTTGTCATACCTTCTTTTGATAGGAGGTTACGTCAAATAAAAGAAAAGCAAACAACGTACCCGGCCTTTTCTTTTGCATAAATCATTGTTAATCCCCGTTAACGGAGGCATAAAACCTACAAAACTTGGATCTCGAAATTATAACTTGAGAAAGTCTTGTACGGCGACAGATCTGAGCTCTCTTGTACATGAAGTTGTGAACCCCATTTGAAACAAATGTAGATCTGAGGATTTTGAAGCAATAAAATAAGTGAAATACCACAGATCTAGAAGTTTTGGAAAACACAACACAGATCTGTGGGGTTTATCCATTCGAAGATCAAGAGTGTGACTCTAAGAACACAGATCTAGAGATCTGAGGATAAAACAAGATGTGATCAACTAATGTATAATCATAAACTCGGATGGCGCCAAATGTTGAAACACGGAATCACCACTGGGATGATTGGACCGCTTTCTCCATGAGGGTGAAGAATCACATCTTGTTCTTCCTCTTAAACCTAGACCTGCAATAGAGAAGACAAGAAAGTGGAGCTTGTAGAGATGACCGATAGGGGAAAGAATCCCCTGTTTCCAGTAACAAAAGTGTGGCGGCTCCATCTTGTCTAACCCTAATAATGAGGTGAACACCTCCTTATATAGGGGACATAAGCCTCCCCTAACCTCAATGGGCCAGGCCCAGTTAGGGGTTATCTCTACAAGTCCCTAGTCCAATGTAGTAAATACTACAACGCGTTGGGCCTCGCAGTTGGGTTAGTCAGCACAATAATAAATAATTAATATAAAAGCAATAAGTAACGGGAAAGTCTGACCGCTCGGGTCGGGTCCAATACCATACCTCTACAGCGCGTAATTCATTTTGACCCGTTTAGGGGATCTTTTATGCATTTTGGTCTAAAACTAGCTTTTTTCTTTTCAATACTTCGTAATGTCACATCTAAATGTCTGCTTATGTTCCACCACAATTATTTTTGTGGTGGATTTAACATAACTAACCTATTATCCCAAATTTACTCATCGGTTGGTCATTTTACGCAAATGACCATTTTTTTGTGCATTTGACCCGCAAATGTGTATTCCTATAACTTTTATTCATATTTAATGATTCTATAATCTTAATGCAAGTTCCAAAATAACCCCTATGTGTCGTTAACCCCATTATACCCTTCAAGGGTGTTTTGGTCAACTTTAGTCCCGCACTTTACGACGAAGGACTTTCGCTAAATATTTGACCAAGATTTGTATCTTTAACTAAAAGCTTATTTATGCGTACCTGGCTCGGGTCAAGGTATTGACCCGTTTACATAACTTTTGCTTTAAATCTTTCTAGTTAAAGCAACGCATACTTATGTTATTTCCTGTGATTACAAAACTCAACAAGCGATTGTCAAATGGTGTTAACAACACCATTTGACCCATTTAGTCTAATTGGCCATTTATCCATATGAGATGGTATTTAGTTACCATTTCATCCCTTTAAACCTATCCCGGTTTTCCCTTAAACTTGTTTTACTTAAAACCATTTTTATTTGTTCGTCATTACATGACTGATTTACCTTTTTACCCCTTTTACCATAATTCATGATTTCTTACCATTTTCCCTTGTTCCGACTCTCATTGAATCGTGTCGGAACATCGTATACCAACCACTTAGTAGCATTCATATACAATACTTGAAATTAAGTAAGTTTGCAAAAAATGTAAAGGGGCGTAAGCTCTACTTACCTCGCATCCGAATACGCTTTTCTTCTCGTGCTTGATTCGTTTGACCGCTTCTTTCCCAAGCCTCCACCTAGCTCGTTAGGCGACAAACTATCGTCATTCACAAGGTGGTTAGATTAGTCATTTCAATTCACGACTATTCCACGTTACGTATTTTCTATGTCGAAACTACTATTCGACTTTATCATTGGTTAGTTTGACTTTTAAAAGTCAACTATCTTAAATCATACAATAGGCACAATTAAGTTAAATCGACATTTTGATTAGAACCCGTTTTAACCCATATTTAATGTAATTAGTCAAACAAGGCAATTACGCGTTTCATTCGTAATTTCAACATATAAACATTCACTTAGGCATTTTAACAAACACCTTGTGGGCTTATTCTATAAAATCAACAATCAATTTTCATAACTAGTTATTTACCCAAGTTCTAACATCATTCACAAGTTCTTATGTCTAGCATGCATAACCACACCTAGACTTACTTTATGGAAATCGAATAACATCAAATTGATGATCATAAATCTAGTGTTCATCATCTTCCCACAAAACCCATTTCAATTCTTGTATGAACATACACTAAATCTTACAATTTTGTTCATGTACTTTGCTTCTACTATCCAATATGATGATTTTAAGTATGTGTATATTATCATCTTCACTACATAATCGAAACCCACTTGTCTAAGTGTAGCAAATCATCAAATTATTCAAATCATAGCAACCTATGTAAACTTTTCACTTAGGGTTTTGTTTCTAAGCAATCATACAACACTAATTTAGCCATAGCCTCTCTAATCCATACATAATTCACGATTATGAAGATTACTCAAATTTTACAACTTCACAAATCATCAAATTTTTACATACCTTATGATCCCCTAGCTCGGGTGATCATTAATCCGTGTTCATGCATTGATTTAGGACTGAAATCGACCTTCAATTTGCTGAATTGGATTGAGTTAGGGTTTTGGCTCCTTGGAGCTTCTCCTGGCTTCTCACGTACGCACACACCATGTGTGTGTGTCTGATTTTTTTTTTTATAAATCTATTTTCAAGATATCCAATTTGGTCCCTCATGTTTGGTTAGTTATTAAGTAGACCACAACCTAACTATTTCTAACACTATTCTCACTTATTAACTAGGTTAAATATTCCTAGTTAATTTAGTGGGTTCGGGGAAATTTACGACTGAGTTTATTTTTGGTCCCGTTAATTCGGGCCTTTTATAAACTTTATTTATCCATAGGCCTTTATTTAACTTTTTGTTAAATACTAGTGGGAATGCCCACGCGTTGCGGCGGGTATGTCTATTTTGTCACCTCTTTGTTTGGCCTGATAAACACAATGGAATAGTTCTTAACCCGTTAACAAACACGCATCTTTATCTTTTTACAACTAAAATGAAATGATTATTTTACAATAATGAAAATGGCCATGTAATGAAAGAATCTAACATTCTTTTGGAATTCACAAAGTCATTCGCGCGAATGAGAAGGATTTTTTTCTGATGTTTTGAATAACAATAAAAAATGTCTTTCAAAACTTGTAAGATTGCTCCAATCGATCTCGATCTCCAACTCCATCATTTTCCTTTGTCTTGAAATAGAAACCTTAGTTAGAGATTTATAATATTTCAACAGGATGTCTAGCTGAAAAGAAAGCACTGCATAAATAAATTTTCATGTACTTAATATCCCACTTATTTGAAGTTAATATATTACACCTTGACATATAATAGAAGCTTTTGAATCATATCTAATGTAAACTTTGGTGCCATAGCATAGAGAATTTAGCTTGATCAAAGGGGCTTTCAAACCTCGAAAGTGCGCCCAAGCCTATGACTGTACACCATTCTTGCCGAGTCTCACCTGTAATAAGAGATATAGTTCTTTAACCATTTAACACCGAAAACCATGTCATTTTTTTGACAGAATATATAGCGTTGAACCATTTGATGCTAATATATATGTTATAAATTGTAATATTTAGTTGCAATTAACAAAATATGCATTGTTACCTAAAGACATAATTTAATGCATTGTAGAAAGTTATTTATTCAGCAATGCATATATTTATGGTGCTAATTGTTAATTTTTCAACATACATGTTACTAACAATACAAACCTCCGATTACTTAAAAACCCATAAAATTAAGTTTAAAACAATAAAAGTTCTAGGTTACTAATGTATTCCTTCTTGCAAATTGTTAACCATTAGTAAATATTGATGACGGTCACTTCGATTCACAGCATTCCTTCTATCTTATTGATATGAAAATCAATTACGTTAAGTTATTCGTTCATAAAATGAACACAACTTACATGAGTTAGTCATGTTATCTAGATGACATTAATATTTGGGTTGGTTTTATATAAAGCAAAACACAGCCTAAAAGTCTAAACCACCAGAAAACTGTCTTCAATCCAAGTTTTTCAACAAATTTCAGAATGAAGTTTCATAAATGATCTCAAAACATAAAGCGTCTTCAACATTTCTAACGAGTAATGACAATCAATCAAGTCAGATTTAGGCAAATTCAAGGGCAAATACAACATATATCTCATCTCATCACCGGTATCAAACAGTAGTGTGAATAACTTAACCAAAAGCAAAGCAAAACAAACCACATAATATGATGTAAAAGAACCCCCGACTACTAACCTCCTTGTCACCTTCACTCAAAATACCATCAGAATCATCTTCCCCAGAGTCATCAGTAGGTGACGCTCCATCTTCCTTGTCAGCAACAAAATCCTCATCCTACATAATTCAAACAAATTTAAGATAAAAAATGAAAAACATACAACAAAGTTAAGATTAGACTTTATTCTCTTTGTCACTAACTCACCACGAGCTTCATTCTTTATTCGCTCAAGATGCGGATCAACATTATCATCATCTTTATCTTGTAACGAGCAGTTCTCTTGCACGCAACTCCTCTTCTTGGAATTCAGAAACTTACGGGCCCGTTACACCAGTCCACCCTTTTACCTGACCACGACAAAGCGGGCATAAAAGCTCACCTGAACCTGAACTAAAGCTCGGGTCATCAATTGACCTGTTGACTTTGGTGTAGGCTTTCTTGTACTGGTCTAAACAATTGGAATAACGGTAACCGGTTGCACACATGTATGAGCGGCTGGCTTTGTGATGCGAAGAACACAGTAGAAGAACAGCGTTGTGCGGGTATTCCAGACAAACCGAACATTTTGGATCTCGCCATTCCTTCTTTTCGGATGCGTTCTTTTGTTTTTTGCGACGGGAATCTTTCATAATCTTTGATTGGAATGGTCATAAAGAATTTGGGCTTGTCACCCTTGATCCAGATCGTCGTGGTACCTTGTTGACTTTAGCCATTGCAAGTCAAACCTAATACACATATCACCAATACATAAAGTTGTTAAGAATGTATAAATGTGTAAATCACCTGATAGACTTTTAAATATTAAAGTCCATGAACTTGTTAAAGATATACAACCTATGAAATTAATCGTAACAACTGCTTTCTGCTATTTGAACTTGAAGGATCCGATCTGCTATTCAAACCCGACCCGTTTTCGAGTTTTCTTGAAATTTTCGGAAGCCATTTTGAAGTGTAGATTTTCAAAGAAGTGCCGATAAGATTAGGCGGCACTTTGCAGCCCGATTTAAGCGCTGCCACTGTTCTCCAATAAAGATCGATCCGTAATTCTGAAAGCGAGTCGCCCCACTATCTTTTCGCTTTACGAACTTCTTCTATATCCCCCTTTTGATTTGAACGGTTGTCTGATATAACCTTCATAGGGTTAGAAACGACTTTTGACACAAGTGATTTGATACAACGGCTTGTAATCCCTAATTCTTCTGACCATAATTGAAATGGCTTTGTGGTTTGAAGAGTCACAATGCAATCTTTCCAATCGTTGAGAATGCAAGAATTGAAGAATACTTCTAGTTTATGGACTAAATTACCCTTTTCAACATATTCTATCATTTGAAGGTATTTCGCTGCACAACGAGCTGACATGATATTGTACGCACTAAGAGTGATTGTGATTCCATAGCAGAATTTCGCACATAATTCAAAAGCCTTGACGCCACCAGGGAAATCGAAGAGTTCGATTATTTGAGGTTGTGAGGATGAAGTGTTTTCGGAACAAAGTCTCTGTAACTTCAAGCATTTTGATAGAAGTGGAAACTGAAAGTGGAAAACAGAGTATCAAGAATCATGACATAATTTAAATTTAAAAATAAATAATATTTACTACCTGCTCAAGATGTGCAATACTCCTCAAATAAAGTGGTTGATTCAGAAGTCTTCACAGCATTGTTATCGCTAATAAATCATCCGCTTGTTGGTTTTCTGTTTGATTTTTTTAGACAACCATGATAGCTTTTCCCCTTGACTTATAAGATTGTCGGACTCCAATGAAGGCAACCTGAACTGAAGCAATAGTTTCGCAACGAACGTATGATTCCTAGCCAAATATGTCAACGTTTCTAGAACACGCCGTGACACCAACGGAGGTACACCTAAAACAAAACAAAAATATGATTTAGCACATATGGTCAACAATGATGACATCATAGCAGCAGCCTGGATGTAAATTTTGCATCAAATTAGTAGGGACCGAGTGAGAGAGAGAGATAATACACCTTGTGACTCGTCGTTGTCTCAAGCCATTCTCGTATATTCGACGAAAATATAATTGTCTCGACTTCCCATAAGTACTCCAAGATAACAGATCCTCCAGCTACAAATACGAAGTGATTAACTATTGTTATTTATCCTAATCCGTTCAGACAAAGATATCATTTTTCCGTACAAAACGCATCGCACCACCTAAAATATCACATATACATCCAGCTACAAATACGAAGTGATTAGTGATATTATTATAACTATTGTTATTTATCCTAATCCGTTCAGACAAAGATATCATTTTTCCGTACAAAACGCATCGCACCACCTAAAATATCACATATACATAGTTTACCTGCAATGAGTATGAAAATGTTGATGTCGAATTCAAGGTTCCGTAGTAATGCAATAGCTTTCAAAATCAAGGGTATTATTTGAAAATGATAGCAAAAGTAACGTACCACACACCACTGTAAATGACAGGTCCCTTCAATAGGAACTCCTTTCGTTTCCGGTAGGAATACGTAAACAAAAACCGTCATTACAGTAATCCATCCAGCAAAGAAAAGGAATAGCCCGAATTTCAAACCACATAGAAGGGAGAGGAAAGACTGTGCTATGATGAATGTGAAGAACAAGTTGACTGCAACCATAATGCTTTGACCTGCTGACCGCGTCTCTAACGGCAA
This sequence comes from Helianthus tuberosus, assembly GCA_030545235.1. Taxonomy (NCBI): domain Eukaryota; kingdom Viridiplantae; phylum Streptophyta; class Magnoliopsida; order Asterales; family Asteraceae; genus Helianthus; species Helianthus tuberosus. Next base: position 85,770,301 of record CM060414.1, on the reverse strand, counting down.
GATTTCACTTGGCACTGTCCAACCAAGTGGGCCCCACGACCACCCGAAAGCCACCACAAATAGACAAATGACAACCACCACCACGATTGAATAACCCTCTGAGAGTTTTTGATTATTTCCAAATTTAAGGCCCAATATTAGCCCACAATCACCTGTTTCAGAGCACAAGATAGTAGTAGTTCTTTTATTTCAATAGGTCAAACACGTAAAAATGACACGTATCCTTTTGGTTAAATCTGTTAGCTTAACCCGTTTGAAACCTGTAAACGGGTTAAAAATGGGCCATCTTTTGTACAGGTCAAAAGGACCAGGTCATTTTGGGTTTACCCAAAAACACTTCCAGTCCATATTTGTTTAGTTTCTTATAAATACTTATTACATTAAATATAACTACAATAACTAAACAATTACAATAATAATCTAAATATCTGATCAAGGTGTTCAAAAAAGCTTAAGGCTTGGTAAAAAAAAACTCGTTTTGTTTTCAAGCGAGTCGGCTTGTTTTGTAATCGAGCCGAGCTCAAGATAGGGGTTCTCGGCTCAATGGATCAACTCGTGGTTCGACTCAATGGATCACTCATGGTTCGACTCAATGGCTCATGTGTGTGTGTATCTTTTTTTAGAATTGTGTGTTGATTTTTTTTAATTAGAATTTGTATCAAAAAAAAAGAAAAAAGAAAAATAATGAACCGGCTCAATTGGCATACAAATCACCATCACAAACTGCGGCCGATTCCTCTTTTCCAAAATGTTCCTGATAGGATGCTTGACTGAGTTAGCCAACTCACTTGCATCAATCATGTCTTCAAACTCAGCATCAACGTGTTGGGTACCGCGTATTCTTTCTAGAACTTTTCTTCCTTTTTTCTCTTGATCCTTGTTCTATTAAGCTGTTTGGTGTTTCGGGAAGAAGTATGCCGCCAACTGTCATTAATGTTACAGAAACAATGAAATCAAAGAAAAGATTACATGTAATTTAACCATGAGAAGCATGATCATCCAACGACGCTTCATCAACGAACACTCGAACAAAATTTAACAAAATAGCTAATCTTTTTAGGGTTCGTCATATACGAATCTAGCACAATTCCAGAACGACTTATCTGCAAATCTTAACAAAAATAGAGTTGAAAAAACGTTGGTGAAAAGAAATTAGGGCCTAAATTGTTGGAAATATGCATAAGCTTGTACACAAATTGCATCGGTTTCAACAAAAGGGTTTAGGGATTCAGGGCTCACCTAGGGTTCATCAATTTCAGGAGTGAAGACATGCCATCTTGTATGAAGCGATTGATCTTAAACTTGCATCTCTGTTCCTTAGTTGCCTGAGATAACAGTAAAATGAAAACTGAACATTCATTATTTACAGTAAAATGATTCACTCAAAAGCAAGTAATCCATCAAAGTAACAAGAAACTACATAAATCATAATCCCAATTAACACCACAAAAATTAAAATGCATTTGACATAATTAACGCCATTCATGCTCCAAATAAAGAAGAAAACGTGTAGGGTTAGGATCTATACCTAATGTCCATAAGATTAGGGTGGTAAACAACTCCAAAATTTACTCTCCAAACATCAGAATCAAACCACAAAAAATACAAGAAAACTAAAGCAGACAATTTTAGAGTTTACCTAGTAGAAAATATATTTGAAAATGACAAATAAGCAAATGATTGGAGAACCAAAAGCCCGACCGTCGCTATCATCTTCAGTCTTCCGGTAGTTTACCCTAGCCGCCATCATATCTCGTTCGCCTGCCTCGAAAATACACAGGTAGATGATCAATTCCTGCAGGATGAAGGTGAAGGTTAAAGAAGGATGGAAATCGAACATGCCGTCAATGATGATGGTGGCCGCCGGAGGCAGTGCCTGTCTCCCTATCTCTCTCTTTGCCATTCTCTCTCCCGTAGCTTTTCACAGTCTCAATCTTGACGTTTTGTTTCCCAGAAATAAATGTTGGTTCAGATTAAATCCCTAAATTGCCCTTTAGGTGTCTTAAAACGTTGAGCACTTTCCCATTCTACCCCTCTAAAATGTGTTGCATTTCTTTGTGCATGCTGCTTCAAAAGTTGTACGTGATGTAAAATTACATTTCAGTACGTCACTTTTCCTTTTTATAATAGTATAGATTAGGTTTATTTATTTAAAAATCCTAATTACTCATCGGGTAAATTTTTACCACTAACAGTACTTTACCCGTCTTTTAGTATTAACGAGGTTTGATTACCAAACCCGTTTTCGGGGTGTTACAAGTCTACCCCTCTTAAAGAGGTTTCGTCCCCGAAACCTTTTCTTATATAATTCATCGAGTTTAAACTCAATGCATTTGTTCCGAGAAATCTTTTGAACATTACTTATACTTTTAACCAATTGTTAGTACTACCAGAAAAGTATGGTAACATCTTTTTGGTTACTAATTGTCTACGTATCTCATGCGACATAGTGCAACTTGAAATAACGTGATCTCGTTATTTCCACTATTTTAGTTAAGTTAGCGATATCCATCGCTTTCATATACTATCAAATTCTTTATGAATACGTTATTTTGACCCGTTTAAAGGTCTTTAGTGAAATCCTTCACTTTTAACAACAATTTCTTTTGTTTTCAAATTCATTTAATTGACCTTAACCGGTCTCACTAACAAGACTTATTAGTCCAGTTACTTTTTACCGCTCGCTTGGTTGTAATGTGATTTTACTTCACATTGCATTTTTTGATATTGATCGTGTCACGTCATGTTTAATTTATATCAACCTTTCATTTTCGAAAATATCACTTTTCGAATATATCGCCTTGCGCTTATCAGTGTCAAGACTTGTATCTTTCATGTTTACTATTTGAATTCCTATCAGAATTTATATTTGTAAAAACGTTATTTCTTACTAAAACCGAAGTTTTAGTTTAGGATCTTCTCTTTATCTTTTGTCAATTATCCGTACCAGGATATTGACAGTCCGTAATTTATTCTTTACAGTCTTAGTTTTATGCGGGGATTCTCTACTGGTTCCCTCGCTTGTCTAAGTAACCCGTTGATTCTTTCACTTAGCCTCGTAGGCTATTTCTTTAGGCTTTCACCTCTTTAGGGCGTTGCCTTTATGATTCTTTTCCTTTTTATTCATGACCCGGGGGTCAGTTTAGTCCCGTAGACCGTTACACTGTTTATAACCCGAAGGTTATAATGATCCCGTAGATCGTCCTTTTTATGTTCGAAAATCATTTGTTTTCGCATCAAAATTTCGTTCACTCCGACTGTGATTCATGACTGCAATCATTTCATAATTAATTCTGACCCATTACATGGGTTCATTAATATCTCGCGCTTTCCTTTATTCGGTTTTGTGCCTATATTTGTATTCAATCTCGTCCCATTTCCGGGCTCATTATCCTTTCCAATATTACGTTTTATCTAACCAGTTTAACTTGTTCGTGTGAGTTTCACCACTTTTGATAGTCAACTTTATCCTCTATGCCTTAGCATTCTTAGTGGTCGGTTTGTATTTTCATTTACTTGATTATTGTCCCTTCCCTTGGGCTAGTTATACTAACGTAATACGCTTCCATCTTCAGGCTTGCATTTACGTTTATTATCAAATATTTTACTTATTTGATCCGTTTTGGGTACCTTTTCGATTCGTCCCATTCATCACGTCCTTACTACATCGGATGTAGATGTGTCCGTCATAAGAAGTTCATGGTATCATATGCCACTACTTACTTGGCCAGAGTAAGCGATTAACACATGACACACATGACCTTTTTATAGTTTTCACATCATGCCCTATGTAAATAACACCTCTATTTAGTTTTCTTGGAAATAGTATCCTGGATAGGTATTCTATTCAGGTTTCCCAAGTTTCTAATTTACATATGCAACAATCATTCTCTACATGTTTGTTGCATATTGTTATTTGTGCGATTATATTTAAAAGTACGCACCTGGTAATGCTTGCCTCGACGGGCGTTTCTTGCCATAAACCTTGTTCGCGGTCTTTACACGATTTAGTCCTTGGTGAGCATGCTCCTCTTGTCATACTTCGGATCGTTCTTCTATCATATCCGTAATTTGTTTAACCCTTGTCATCCTTAAATGCAAGTGTCCTTCAATTACGACATTTACAAAACTTAGTTATGTCAACTTTACTAAACGCCCGCATCATAATACAAGGCTTTTCTACTATATGTGTCAATGCACATAATTTTGTTAGCTATATCTATCATTTAATTGGGGTAACGTGTATTACACGATAACCCTATGTGTTGTTTACAACACTTTAATACGCTAAACCATTAACATACATGCACTTACCGAATTTGCGATCAAGCCTCGAACCGAACACCAATCTTTGTCAAGAACATAAGGTTTAAGTCCAAGCATGGTTTTCCCCACCATACTTGAATCTCTTAAACCAAGGCTCTGATACCAACTTGTAACAACCATAAATAAATTTAGCGATTTTCGTAAATAATCACAAATTACTAAATAATCACAAATTACTGGGTATTTGTATTTAAACATTCATGCTAAAATACGGGTTTATTAAAACTTTTCTAAACTTGAAGCAAAACAACATAGTGTAATTTAATTCATCGTTTTAGAATAACGACGAAACAACTTGCGGAAGCTTCATTTAACGTGTGTTTGGTTCTTGCTCGACGCTTGATCTTCATCCGGGACTCTCGACATTCACCTACGATCAATACCAGCTTAAATGTTAGTATTGATAGTTTAAATAACGGTACAAGACAAGATATTGATAATGGAAGGAAATCCAAACGTTAATTTCTTGATCCAAAAACAAGGTCTACGAACTGGCCTCCACCGTAACTTACGGTGGGCACCGTAAGTTACGGTGGCTCCTGTATGAAAATTTCCCCACCGTAACTCAGTAGGCAACTACCGTAACAATTTCAGCCTCACCGTAACTTACGGTGGGCACCGTAAGTTACGGTGGCCCCTGTATCAGTCCCTTTCCTTTTTTGCCGTTTTGACACGAAAACTTTCGTATCTTTCAATCCGCGTATCTGTTTGGTCTCCCGTTTCTTCCTACATGATCGTAATTTGATTCTCCATCTCATGGAGTTTATATCCGACATTCAAATTATAAAATTCTAAATTTTTAAGCATTCGGCTTATTATTAAAAATCCACATTTTGACCCGTTTGTATTTAAGACCTCCAAACTTGTTTCTAGTTAATCATAATTCTTAGACCAAGGTATTTAACTCAAAATATCTATCTTGGATCCATAAGTTTTGTGAATTACGCAGCAAACACCCAAGTTACACGCGTAATTCATTTTGACCCGTTTAGGGGATCTTTTATGCATTTTGCTCTAAAACTAGCTCTTTTCTTTTCAATACTTCGTAATGTCACATCTAAATGTCTGCTTATGTTCCACCACAATTATTTTTGTGGTGGATTTAACATAACTAACCTATTATCCCAAATTTACTCATCGGTTGGTCATTTTACGCAAATGACCATTTTTTGTGCATTTGACCCGCAAATGTGTATTCCTATAACTTTTATTCATATTTAATGATTCTATAATCTTAATGCAAGTTCCAAAATAACCCCTATGTGTCGTTTGCCCCTTTATACCCTTCAAGGGTGTTTAGGTCAACTTTAGTCCCGCACTTTACGACGAAGGACTTTCGCTAAATATTTGACCAAGATTTGTATCTTTAACTAAAAGCTTATTTATGCGTACCTGGCTCGGGTCAAGGTATTGACCCGTTTACATAACTTTTGCTTTAAATCTTTCTAGTTAAAGCAATGCATACTTATGTTATTTCCTGTGATTACAAAACTCAACAAGCGATTGTCAAATGTAATTGTCAAATGGTGTTAACAACACCATTTGACCCATTTAGTCTAATTGGCCATTTATCCATATGAGATGGTATTTAGTTACCATTTCATCCCTTTAAACCTATCCCGGTTTTCCCTTAAACTTGTTTTACTTAAAACCGTTTTTATTTGTTCGTCATTACATGACTAATTTACCTTTTTACCCATTTTACCATAATTCATGATTTCTTACCATTTTCCCTTGTTCCGACTCTCATTGAATCGTGTCGGAACATCGTATACCAACCACTTAGTAGCATTCATATACAATACTTGAAATTAAGTAATTTTGTAAATACTGTAAAGGGGCGTAAGCTCTACTTACCTCGCATCCGAATACGCTTTTCTTCTCGTGCTTGATTCGTTTGACCACTTCTTTCCCAAGCCTCTACCTAGCTCGTTAGGCGACAAACTATCATCATTCACAAGGTGGTTAGATTAGTCATTTCAATTCACGACTATTCCACCTTATGTATTTTCTATGTCGAAACTACTATTCGACTTTATCATTGGTTAGTTTGACTTTTAAAAGTCAACTATCTTAAATCATACAATAGGCACAATTAAGTTAAATCAACACTATGATTAGAACCCGTTTTAACCCATATTTAATGTAATTAGTCAAACAAGGCAATTACGCGTTGTCACACCCCCAAAATCCACATGCGGAGTATCATCGCTTGGAGGCGTGACTGACCAGGATCAAGCCACCAATCATATTGAACAAGCATATAAGTAAACATAAAATCCAACACAATATAATTGGTGTCCAAATCAAAAACAGTTTAAGTTGCAAGCGGAAGCACAATATCAAAAACCAAAGCATAAGTTTATAATGTTTAAGTTAATCATGAACACTCAATGTCCATGCTCCACAACGACTCTTCCCCATGCAAGCTCCTGCTAAACCTATTGACCAGCAAAGCATGTAGTAACGAGTCAACAACAATGTTGAGCGAGTTCACAGTTGGGTGTTTGTTTTAAGTTGTTCCAAAAACAGTTTCCTTTAGCTGGCATCCTGCCGTGGGGGTTACCCCATAGTTGAAAACATGTTCTGTTTAAATCCCGTTTACTCTGGCTATTCAGCCGTGGGGGCTACCCCATGTTTAATTATCTGGCTCTTCGGCCGTGGGGGCTACCCCATGTATATACTACTAGACTCATTACCATATCGACTACTGATGTTAGTCATGTTTATGTGCCCTTAGCGTCGGTGTCTATTATCACCGATGTGCCATAGTCCATTAGTTCACGCCCATCCTCTGCGGCACGGTGTGAGGTTTGTCAAACCTAAATAGCGCTATCTAACTAATGACCCGCTCGCCATTGGCCCGGCGATTAAGTCGATATAAAAGGAGGGACTTCGTGATAGAGTTTTGGTCTAGTGGAATTTAAACTGTCCAAGAGGACGAGGAATTACATTCCTTAACCCGTACTGTCCTACCCAAGAAGGACGAGCAATCCATATTCCTTAACCCATTCCCAACCCCTGGGAATCCCATGCTTTGTAGAAAGTGTGAACTCACCTTAGGTTAGCTCGGCAGATACACGAAAAGGTTACTTGAGCTATAAGTGGTCAACCACGTCCTAACATGGTTACCATACAAGTCAGGTCTAGGTTCAAGTAAAGCACGTATGTTTCACACAAGTTAACAGATTACGAACACGTATTGATCATGGCAAACAAATTAACAATCAAGTACATAACATGCTCATACTTACACGATTCAAAAGATTGGGCTCGCACAAGTCTAGCTGCCTTGTGCGATTCACCCATAGAAGCCCAATAGTACCCGGCCCAATAACTAGAAAGCCCAAATACATCTATATACATATACACGGCCCAACATAATAAACAGATAGTCCATCTTGTGTGATCCATACATCTTGTGCGACTCGGACTTTGGGCTTTGAGGCCCAACAGTAAAAACTATTCAAGTTGTTCGTGTGAGGCCCAAGACTTATGCGATCAGCACCTTCTTGTGCGATCCACAGGGTGCGATCATGCATAATAAAACAGTTTCATGATCTTAAACCGTTGTACCTATCTTGTGCGACTAGCCCTTGTGCGATTCAAGGGCTTGTGCGATCAGTACTTGTGTGATTCGGTTTTGTGCGATCAGATGTGACCTGATCTTGTTCGACCGAGGGAGGACTTGTGCGATCGGTTAAATCTTCCACAAATCATGCAATTCAGTTACATTCACAATTTATGGCAATTATTTATCTTATTTCCATCTATTAATTAGTTCTAACAGTTTCCATCATAACCCTTACTCGATCAAACCAAGCAATTTACCAATAATTCATAAGAACCCTAATCATTTTCATAGCATGAACATCAACCACAACTTCAAACACATTAACAGATTTATGTCCTTGATTTCTAGCATGCATTCTAACATAACATCACAACAATTCGTCTAACATAAACACATCACAGCCGAGTAAATATATATTCGATTCTAGATTATCAACAACCTCATGTGATTAACAACCCTATATCAATTTACAACACTATACATGTAAGCCGATTTCATGAACATTAATTCTATTTGGTTCCTACCCATCTAAATCAACATCAAGCATATATATCAAACCCTATACTATCAAATCCAAATAACATATATTCGATCATATAACAACATCAACCAAACCGAAATCAAACAATAACATAGCACTAACCGGTTAAAAAATGGAACGAGGATTGATAAAGCTTCGAGAGAGATGGGATGTGGCTGCCGTTGAGTTTGAGAGGAGAGAAAGAGAGTAGGGTTTGTGTGTGATATGAGATTTGCAACAAATGAGAAGTGTTGACCTCCTCATGAGGTTATGCGTGTGAAGGGAGTGGGCCGAACCCAAAGTGTGGCCCGAATGGGCTTGTGTAATTGGATTAGAGTTGTGTGGTTCGAATCACATACATTCACATATCATAATATCATAACTTACACTTATAACATTCATTAAACCAACATGTCAAATAGTCACATAACGTTCAAACATGTTACATCAAAATACAATGAAGGGTTCTAAATTACGAGTTGTTACATTATCCCCAAGTTGAAAGAAATTTCGTCCCGAAATTTGGTACGTACTCACTGAGGAAGCTAGTTAAGTTGCATGGTTTTCCTGGGGTGTCACATCCTCCCCCCGTTGAGCTGGAATTCCGTCCCGAAATTCCGTGGTAGCTTCAGCCTCAGTAGTGGTTGTACTATTTGCGAACAGTTGGGGATACTTTTGTTTCATTTGATCTTCACGTTCCCAGGTGAACTCTGGGCCACGACGGGAGTTCCAACGAACTCGAACGAGAGGTATTCTAGTGCGCTTGAGGACCTTAACATCTCGGTCTGTGATTTCAAATGGTTCCTCGATAAATCGTAACTGTTCGTCGATAGTGAGATCCTTCAAAGGAACTATGAGGGTCTCATCTGACAGACACTTCTTCAGATTCGACACGTGGAAAACGTTGTGAACTCCGCTGAGTTCTGTTGGTAGGTTCAGTTTGTAGGCCACCTTGCCTATTTTCTCTATGATTTCAAAAGGTCCAACGTATCGTGGGTTAAGTTTGCCTCGTTTGCCAAAACGAACCACACCCTTCCAGGGTGAAACTTTGAGTAGCACTCGATCCCCAACCTGGAACTCGAGTGGTTTCCTGCCCTTATTGGCCTAGCTTTTCTGACGGTCACGAGCTGCCGCCATTCGTTGTCGTATCTGAGCAATCCTTTCTGTTGTGTCTACCACAAGTTCTGGGCCCGTGATCTGACTATCACCCACCTCTGCCCAACAAAGAGGCGACCGGCATTTACGCCCGTATAATGCCTCAAACGGAGCAGCTTTAATGCTGGTGTGGTAGCTGTTATTGTACGAAAATTCCACAAGTGGCAGATGCTTTTCCCAGCCGTTGCCAAAGTCAATTACACACGCCCGAAGCATGTCTTCTAAAGTTTGAATAGTGCGCTTAGACTGCCCATCCGTCTGAGGGTGATAAGCTGTGCTCATGTCTAATCGTGAGCCGAAGGATTTGTGCATCGCTTGCCAAAGTTCTGAAGTGAAACGTGCATCACGATCGGAAATAATAGAGGTTGGCACCCCGTGCCTCGAAACCACTTCCTTCAGGTAAATGTCTGCTAAAGTAGAGAACTTGTCTGTTTCTTTGATAGCCAAGAAGTGTGCAGACTTTGTGAGTCGATCCACGATCACCCAAATAGTATCGTTACCACCTTGAGATCTGGGCAGGCCAGTAACAAAATCCATGGAAATTTGCTCCCATTTCCATTGTGGTATCTCTGGTTGTTGGAGTAGGCCTGATGGTTTCTAGTATTCTGTCTTGACTCTCGCACAAGTCAAGCACTTGCTAACGTAAGTTGCTATGTGAGCTTTCATACTAGGCCACCAGTATGTAGTTTTGAGATCGTGGTACATCTTATCTGAACCAGGATGTACTAAGTAACGAGACTTGTGTGCCTCATCCATCACAAGCTCTCGTAGGTTGCCATAAAGTGGGACCCAAATGCGTCCTGTTACGTAGTAGGCGCCGTCTTCCTTTTGTTCTAGCCGTTGCCTTGAGCCGCGTAGGGCTTCAGCCCTGATGTTTTCTGGTTTCAATGCTTCTACCTGAGCATCTCGTATCTGTGCAGGAAGACTAGACTGGATGGTAAGTTGTAGTGCTCGCACGCGTTTGGGTATGGTATCCTTTCGACTGAGGGCGTCAGCCACCACATTGGCTTTGCCCGGATGGTATCTGATCGAGCATTCGTAATCATTCAGTAGCTCGACCCATCGACGTTATCGCATGTTCAACTCCTTCTGTTTGAAGATATGTTCGAGACTCCTGTGATCGGTGTAAATGGCGCACTTGGTACTGTACAGGTAATGTCTCCATATTTTAAGTGCAAAAACAACAGCTCCCAGCTCTAAATCGTGTGTAGTGTAGTTCCTTTCATGAACTTTAAGTTGGCATGAGGCGTACGCAATAACTTTATCCTGTTGCATCAACACACAACCAAGACCCTGAATTGATGCGTCGCAGTAAACCACAAAGTCGTCTGTGCCCTCTGGCAATGAAAGAATAGGTGCGCTGCAAAGTCTATCCTTTAGGTGCTGAAATGCCGATTCTTGTGCATTACCCCATCGATAAGTAACGCCCTTCTGCGTTAGTGAGGTGAGATGTTGTGCAATCTTGGAGAAGTCCTTGATGAACCTCCTATAGTATCCTGCCAAGCCCAAGAATTGGCGGATTTCCGTTGGTGTGCGAGGTGCAGGCCAATTCTTAATCGAGTCTACCTTGGATGGATCAACATGGATCCCATCCTTGTTTACCACATGGCCTAGGAAATGGACTTCACGAAGCCAGAAGTCGCATTTCGAGAACTTTGCGTAAAGCTGTTCTGTTCGAAGGAGTTTCAAAATGAGTCGTAGATGGTGCTCGGGTTCCTCCTGACTCTTCGAATAGATCAGGATGTCGTCGATCAAAACTATAATGAACTTGTCTAGGTAAGGCTTGCACACTCGATTCATAAGGTCCATGAAGACTGCAGGTGCGTTTGTCAGCCCAAAAGGCATGACCAAAAACTCGTAGCGTCCATAACGAGTTCTAAAGGCTGTTTTGGAGACATCCTCTTCTCGGACTCTCAGCTGGTGATATCCTGATCTCAAATCAATCTTTGAATAAAAGCTCGACCCTTGCAGCTGGTCAAATAGGTCATCAATACGTGGAAGAGGATAGCGGTTCTTTACCGTCACCTTGTTAAGCTCCCGGTAGTCTATACACATTCTGAAAGTACCGTCTTTCTTCTTCACGAATAGCACTGGAGCTCCCCATGGCGAAGAGCTAGGACGAATAAAACCCTTATCCAAGAGTTCTTGTAGTTGCGTAGAGAGTTCTTCCAACTCTGATGGAGCTAGGCGATAAGGTGCATGAGCTATAGGTGCTGCTCCAGGAGCTAGCTCGATTTGAAACTCGACTTGACGATGAGGTGGAAGGCCAGGTAGTTCCTCAGGAAATACCTCAGGATAGTCGCGTATGATCGGAAAATCTTCTATCTTCTTCTCTTTCTTCGAGGTGTCAGTAACGAGAGCCAAAATAGCAGTGTGGCCCTTTCTCAAACACTTCTGGGCCTTAAGGAAGGAGATGATGCTCACAACAGCACCACTCTTGTCGCCACGAATCATGAGAGGTTCACCACCTGAACGAGGAATACGGACAATCTTCTCGTTGTAAAGAATCTCTGCTTGATGTTGGGATAACCAATCCATCCCAATGACAACGTCACAACTACCCAAAACGATAGGGATGAGGTCGATAGAGAAGGTCTGGTTAGCAAGAACAAGTTTACAACCCTTGACTACGTGTGTGGCCTCTAAACTCTTACCATTAGGTAGCTCTACAGTGTGCTTGGTGTACAAAAGTGTTGGGGTACGCTTAAGCATTTGACTAACTTTTAAGGACACGTAGCTAGTATCGGCACCCGAATCAAATAAAACTGTAACGTAAAAGTCATCGAGAAGGAACTTACCCTTCACCACATTGGGATTATTCCTCGCTTCACCCTGGCCAATAACGAATACACGACCCCTTGCACCATTACCGTTGTTACCCCCGTTGTTCCCATTCCCCTGGTTGTTATTGTTGTTGTTGCTATTCAGTTGGGGACAATCTCTTTTGAAGTGGCCTTCATCTCCACACTGAAAGCACCCTTTGTTGATGCCTTTCTGTTGTTGCTGGCATTGTGGGGCTTGTTGTTGCTGACGATTCTGGTTTGCGGGGTATAAACTTCTGCAATCCTTTGCGGCGTGGCCTGGCTTGTTGCACCGATGACAGTTACTTCTGGTGCATGGCACTGTGGTGTAGGTTACAACGATTGCATTTGGGATGAACTCCCCTATACCTGCCCTGACTTTGACCACCAGATGCTTGTTGACCAGGGCTCTTGTAGTCGTCAGTCTTTCTCTGCTGAGACTGAGATTGAACAGAAGTTGAACCTTTGCTTGAAGCTCCATCCCATTTTCGCTTGTTGTCACTAGGAGCATCTGAAGTAGCTGTATCACTAATACGCTTTGGTAACCTGTTCTGCTCCACCGCCTGATCAGTGAGACGGTGAGCCAACTGAACAACCTGCTGGATGGTGGCGAGGTTAGCTGAAGTCACATGACTTTGAATCTCTGGCACTAAGCCCTTGAGATATAGTTCGATACGCTTAATGGGAGGGTCCACCATAGTAGGACACAAGATGGCTAGCTCATTCGATCTTTTTGTGTAAGCTTCAATTTCTGACCTCGTCATCTTGAGGTTGAAGAACTCTACCTCCAACTTGTGGATGTCATCACGATTGCAGTACTCTTCCTTAATCATTTCCTTAAAATTGTTCCATGGGGTGGCGTTAGCAGCAACCAACCCCAGCATCTGAACCTGAGCGTTCCACCACGTGAGCGCTATACCCTCGAGAGTTCCGGTAGCATGCTTCACCCTGCGAGCCTCAGGGCATTCACACATCTCGAAAACAGATTCGAGCTTTTCAAACCAGTGGAGGAGACCTACGGCTCCTTCGGTACCACTGAAGGTACTAGGTCGACAGTCCATAAAAGTTTTGAAAGTGCACACGGGAGGCTGTGCAGGTTGACCTGTCGTGGGAGTAAGAAAGGACAAAGTTTAACACAAAGGTTGGTTCACGAGAGTAGGACCTAAAGATCCTAGAATGAGTTTAAACTGCAGGGTATACCTCCTGCTTGTGCGACTGCAAGTGCCGCAACAACTTGTTGGTTAATCAGAGCCGTTAACTGGGCTTGAGTCATGTTAATGCGTCCAGCCATGATCTTCATATCAAAGGAAACATGAGTGAGAGGGGTTCGTGAAAGTGCGATGACAGAAGAGAGTAAGCACACTCGTGTTTTCAAACTATCGTTGCTACGTTTATCTAAGCATACCATAAGCAATGTTCTATGTAATCTAGCAAGTAGGCAATAAAACATAAACCATATCACCTAGAATGTCGAGTCTTGCACATGGAGTGAAGCGTCGTTGTGGATCGTTGAGCACTGTACAGGTTATAGTCTGGTTTTAAAAAAAACTTTTCCCTTATTAAAATTAAGTTCACTATAACCAATGGCTCTGATACCAATCTGTCACACCCCCAAAATCCACCTGCGGAGTATCACCGCTTGGAGGCGTGACTGACCAGGATCAAGCCACCAATCATATTGAATAAGCACATAAGTAAACATAAAATCCAACACAATATAATTGGTGTCCAAATCAAAAACAGTTTAAGTTGCAAGCGGAAGCACAATATCAAAAACCAAAGCATAAGTTAATAATGTTTAAGTTAATCATGAACACTCAATGTCCATGCTCCACAACGACTCTTCCCCATGCAAGCTCCTGCTAAACCTATTGACCTGCAAAGCATGTAGTAACGAGTCAACAACAATGTTGAGCGAGTTCACAGTTGGGTGTTTGTTTTATGTTGTTCCAAAAACAGTTTCCTTTAGCTGGCATCCTGCCGTGGGGGTTACCCCATAGTTGAAAACGTGTTCTGTTTAAATCCCGTTTACTCTGGCTATTCAGCCGTGGGGGCTACCTCATGTTTAATTATCTGGCTCTTCGGCCGTGGGGGCTACCCCATGTATATACTACTAGACTCGTTACCATATCGACTACTGACGTTAGTCATGTTTATGTGCCCTTAGTGTCGGTGTCTATCATCACCGACGTGCCATAGTCCATTAGTTCATGCCCGTCCTCTGTGGCACGGTGTGAGGTTTGTCAAACCTAAATAGCGCTATCTAACTAATGACCCGCTCGACAATGGCTCGACGATTAAGTCGATATAAAAGGAGGGACTTCGTGATAGAGTTTTGGTCTAGTGAAATTTAAACTGTCCAAGAGGACGAGGAATTACATTCCTTAACCCGTACTGTCCTACCCAAGAAGGACGAGGAATCCATATTCCTTAACCCATTCCCAACCCCTGGGAATCCCATGCTTTGTAGAAAGTGTGAACTCACCTTAGGTTAGCTCGGCAGATACACGAAAAGGTTACTTGAGCGATAAGTGGTCAACCACGTCCTAACATGGTTACCATACAAGTCAGGTCTAGGTTCAAGTAAAGCACGTATGTTTCACACAAGTTAACAGATTACGAACACTTATTGATCATGGCAAACACATTAACAATCAAGTACATAACATGCTCATACTTGCACGATTCAAAAGATTGGGCTCGCACAAGTCTAGCTGCCTTGTGCGATTCACCCATAGAAGCCCAATAGTACCCGGCCCAATAACTAGAAAGCCCAAATACATCTATATACATATACACGGCCCAACATAATAAACAGATAGTCCATCTTGTGCGATCCATACATCTTGTGCGACTCGGACTTTGGGCTTTGAGGCCCAACAGTAAAAACTATTCAAGTTGTTCGTGTGTGGCCCAAGACTTGTGCGATCAGCACCTTCTTGTGTGATCCACAGGGTGCGATCATGCATAATAAAACAATTTCATGAGCTTAAACCGTTGTACCTATATTGTGCGACTAGCCCTTGTGCGATTCAAGGGCTTGTGCGATCAGTACTTGTGTGATTCGGTTTTGTGCGATCAGATGTGACCTGATCTTGTGCGACCGAGGGAGGACTTGTGCGATCGGTTAAATCTTCCACAAATCATGCAATTCAGTTATATTCACAATTTATGGCAATTATTTATCATATTTCCATCTATTAATTAGTTCTAACAGTTTCCATCATAACCCTTACTCGATCAAACCAAGCAATTTACCAATAATTCATAAGAACCCTAATCATTTTCATAGCATGAACATCAACCACAACTTCAAACACATTAACAGATTTATGTCCTTGATTTCTAGCATGCATTCTAACATAAGATCACAACAATTCGTCTAACATAAACACATCACAGCCGAGTAAATATATATTCGATTCTAGATCATCAACAACCTCATGTGATTAACAACCCTATATCGATCTACAACACTATACATGTAAGCCGATTTCATGAACATTAATTCTATTCGGTTCCTACCCATCTAAATCAACATCAAGCATATATCAAACCCTATACTATCTAATCCGAAATAACATATATTTGATCATATAACAACATCAACCAAACCGAAATCAAACAATAACATAACACTAACCGGTTAAAGAATGGAACGAGGATTGATAAAGCTTCGAGAGAGATGGGATGTGGCTGCCATCGAATTTGAGAGGAGAGAAATAGAGTAGGGTTTGTGTGTGATATGAGATTTGCAACAAATGAGAAGTGTTGACCTCCTCATGAGGTTATGCGTGTGAAGGGAGTGGGCTGAACCCAAAGTGTGGTCCGAATGGGCTTGTGTAATCGGATTAGAGTTGTGTGGTTCGAATCACATACATTCACATATCATAATATCATAACTTACACTTATAACATTCATTAAACCAACATGTCAAATAGTCACATAACGTTCAAACATGTTACATCAAAATACAATGAAGGGTTCTAAATTACGAGTTGTCACACGCGTTTCATTCATAATTTCAACATATAAACATTCACTTAGGCATTTTAACAAACACCTTGTGGGCATATTCTATAAAATCAACAATCAATTTTCATAACTAGTTATTTACCCAAGTTTTAACATCATTCACAAGTTCTTATGTCTAGCATGCATAACCACACCTAGAATTACTTTATGGAAATCGAATAACATCAAATTGATGATCATAAATCTAGTGTTTATCATCTTCCCACAAAACCCATTTCAATTCTTCTATGAACATACACTAAATCTTACAATTTTGTTCAAGTACTTTTCTTCTACTATCCAATATGATGATTTTAAGTATGTATATATCATCGTCTTCACTACATAATCGAAACCCACTTGTCAAGTGTAGCAAATCATCAAATTATTCAAATCATAGCAACCTATGTA
Source organism: Helianthus tuberosus (assembly GCA_030545235.1). NCBI lineage: Eukaryota > Viridiplantae > Streptophyta > Magnoliopsida > Asterales > Asteraceae > Helianthus > Helianthus tuberosus. The sequence goes on along the minus strand of CM060414.1, from coordinate 85,753,499 downwards.
AACTTTTCACTTAGGATTTTGTTTCTAAGCAATCATACAACACTAATTTAGCCATAGCCTCTCTAATCCATACATAATTCATGATTATGAAGATTACTCAAATTTTACAACTTCACAAATCATCAAATTTTTACATATCTTATGATCCCCTAGCTCGGGTGATCATTAATCCGTGTTCATGCATTGATTTAGGACTGAAATCGACCTTCAATTTGCTGAATTGGATTGAGTTAGGGTTTTGGCTCCTTGCAGCTTCTCCTGGCTTCTCACGTACGCACACACCATGTGTGTGTGTCTGATTTTTTTTTTATAAATCTATTTTCAAGATATCCAATTTGGTCCCTCATGTTTGGTTAGTTATTAAGTAGACCACAACCTAACTATTTCTAACACTATTCTCACTTATTAACTAGGTTAAATATTCCTAGTTAATTTAGTGGGTTCGGGGAAATTAGGCCTTTATTTTAGGTCCCGTTAATTAGGGCATTTTATAAACTTTATTTATCCAAAGGCCTTTATTTAACTTTTTGTTAAATGTTAGGTTTATTTATTTAAAAATCCTAATTACTCACCGGGTAATTTTTTACCACTAACGGTACTTTACCCGTCTTTTAGTATTCATGGGGTTTGATTACCAAACCCGTTTTCGGGGTGTTACAAGTCTACCCCCTTAAAGAGGTTTCGTCCCCGAAACCTTTTCTTATATAATTCATCGAGTTTAAACTCAATGCATTTGTTCCGAGAAATCTTTTGAAAATTACTTATACTTTTAACCAATTGTTAGTACTACCAGAAAAGTAGGGTAACATCTTTTTGGTTACTAATTGTCTACGTATCTCATGCGACATTGTGCAACTTGAAATAACGTAATCTCGTTATTTCCACTAGTTTAGTTAACTTAGCAATATCCATCGCTTTCATATACTATCAAATTCTTTATGAATCCGTTACTTTGACCCGTTTAAAGGTCTTTAGTGAAATCCTTCACTTTTAACAACAATTTCTTTTGTTTTCAAATTCATTTAATTGACTTTAACCGGTCTCACTAACTAGACTTATTAGTCCAGTTACTTTTTACCGCTCGCTTGGTTGTAAAGTGATTTTACTTCACATTGCATTTCTTGATCGTGATCGTGTCACATCATGTTTAATTTATATCAACCTTTCATTTTCGAAAATATCACTTTTCGAATATATCGCCTTGCGCTTATCAGTGTCAAGACTTGTATCTTTCATGTTTACTATTTGAATTCCTATCAGAATTTATATTTGTAAAAACGTTATTTCTTACTAAAACCGAAGTTTTAGTTTAGGATCTTCTCTTTATCTTTTGTCAATTATCCGTACCAGGATATTGACAGTCCGTAATTTATTCTTTTACAGTCTTAGTTTTATGCGGGGATTCTCTACTGGTTCCCTCGCTTGTCTAAGTAACCCGTGGATTCTTTCACTTAGCCTCGTAGGCTATTTCTTTAGGCTTTCACCTCTTTAGGGCGTTGCCTTTATGATTCTTTTCCTTTTTATTCATGACCCGTGGGTCAGTTTAGTCCCGTAGACCTTTACACTGTTTATAACCCGAAGGTTATAATGATCCCGTAGATCGTCCTTTTTATGTTCGAAAATCATTTGTTTTCGCATCAAAATTTCGTTCACTCCGACTGTGATTCGTGACTGCAATCATTTCATAATTAATTCCGACCCATTACATGGGTTCATTAATATCTCACGCTTTCCTTTATTCGGTTTTGCGCCTATATTTGTATTCAATCTCGTCCCATTACCGGGCTCATTATCCTTTCCAATATTACGTTTTATCTAACCAGTTTAACTTGTTCGTGTGAGTTTCACCACTTTTGATAGTCAACTTTATCCTCTATGCCTTAGCATTCTTAGTGGTCGGTTTGTATTTTCATTTACTTGATTATTGTCCCTTCCCTAGGGCTCGTTATACTAACGTAATACGCATCCGTCTTCAGGCTTGCGTTTACGTTTATTATCAAATATTTTACTTATTTGATCCGTTTTGGGTACCTTTTCGATTCCTCCCATTCATCATGTCCTTACTACATCGGATGTAGATGTGTCCGTCATAAGAAGTTCATGGTATCATATGCCACTACTTACTTGGCCAGAGTAAGCGATTAACACATGACACACATGACCTTTTTATAGTTTTCACATCACGCCCTATGTAAGTAACACCTCTATTTAGTTTTCTTGGAAATAGTATCCTGGATAGGTATTCTATTCAGGTTTCCCAAGTTTCTAATTTACATATGCAACAATCATTCTCTACATGTTTGTTGCATATTGTTATTTGTGCGATTATATTTAAAAGCACGCACCTGGTAATGCTTGCCCCGACGGGCGTTTCTTGCCATTAACCTTGTTCGCGGTCGTTACATGATTTAGTCCTTGGTGAGCATGCTCCTCTTGTCATACTTCGGATCGTTCTTCTATCATATCCGTAATTTGTTTAACCCTTGTCATCCTTAAATGCAAGTGTCCTTCAATTAATACATTCACAAAAGTTAGTAATGTCAACTTTACTAAACGCCCGCATCATAATACAAGGCTTTTCTACTATATGTGTCAATGCACATGATTTTGTTAGCTATATCTATCATTTAATTGGGGTAACGTGTATTACACGATAACCCTATGTGTTGTTTACAACACTTTAATACGCTAAACCATTAACATACATGCACTTACCGGATTTGCGATCAAGCCTCGAACCGAACACCAATCTTTGTCAAGAGCATAAGGTTTAAGTCCAAGCATGGTTTTCCCCACCATACTTGAATCTCTTAAACCAAGGCTCTGATACCAACTTGTAACAACCATAAATAAATTTAGCGATTTTCATAAATAATCACAAATTACTGGGTATTTATATTTAAACATTCATGCTAAAATACGGGTTTATTAAAACTTTTCTAAACTTGAAGCAAAAAAACATAGTGTAATTTAATTCATCGTTTTAGAATAACGACGAAACAACTTGCGGGAGCTTCATTTAACGTGTGTTCGGTTCTTGCTCGACGCTTGATCTTCATCCGGGACTCTCGACATTCACCTACGATCAATACCAGCTTAAATGTTAGTATTGATAGTTTAAATAACGGTACAAGACAAGATATTGATAATGGATGGAAATCCAAACGTTAATTTCTTGATCCAAAAACAAGGTCTACAAACTGGCCTCCACCGTAACTTAGGTGGGCACCGTAAGTTACGGTGGCTCCTGTATGAAAATTTCCCCACCGTAACTCAGTAGGCAACTACCGTAACAATTTCAGCCTCACCGTAACTTACGGTGGGCACCGTAAGTTACGGTGGCCCCTGTATCAGTCCCTTTCCTTTTTTGCTGTTTTTGACACGAAAACTTTCGTATCTTTCAATCAGCGTATCCGTTTGATCTCCCGTTTCTTCCTACATGATCGTAATTTGATTCTCCATCTCATGGAGTTTATATCCGACATTCAAACTAATAAAATTCTAATTTTTTAAGCATTCGGCTTATTTTTAAAAATCCACATTTTGACCCGTTTGTATTTAAGACCTCCAAACTTGTTTCTAGTTAATCATAATTCTTAGACCAAGGTATTTAACTCAAAATATCTATCTTGGATTCATAAGTTTTGTGAATTACGTGGCAAACACCCAAGTTACACGCGTAATTCATTTTGACCCGTTTAGGGGATCTTTTATGCATTTTGGTCTAAAACTAGCTCTTTTCTTTTCAATACTTCGTAATGTCACATCTAAATGTCTGCTTATGTTCCACCACAATTATTTTTGTGGTGGATTTAACATAACTAACCTATTATCCCAAATTTACTCATCGGTTGGTCATTTTACGCAAATGACCATTTTTTTGTGCATTTGACCCGCAAATGTGTATTCCTATAACTTTTATTCATATTTAATGATTCTATAATCTCAATGCAAGTTCCAAAATAACCCCTATGTGTCGTTTGCCCCATTATACCCTTCAAGGGTGTTTTGGTCAACTTTAGTCCCTCACTTTACGACCAAGATTTGTATGTTTAACTAAAAGCTTATTTATGCGTACCTGGCTCGGGTCAAGGTATTGATCCGTTTTCAAAACTTTTGCTTTAAATCTTTCTAGTTGAAGCAACGCATACTTATGTTATTTCCTGTGATTACAAAACTCAACAAGCGATTGTCAAATGTAATTGTAAAATGGTGTTAACAACACCATTTGACCCATTTAGTCTAATTGGCCATTTATCCATATGAGATGGTATTTAGTTACCATTTCATCCCTTTAAACCTATCCCGGGTTTCCCTTAAACTTGTTTTACTTAAAACCGTTTTTATTTGTTCGTCATTACATGGCTAATTTACCTTTTTACCCCTTTTACCATAATTCATGATTTCTTACCATTTTCCCTTGTTCTTACTCTCCTTGAATCATGTCGGAACATCGTATACCAACCACTTAGTAGCATTCATATACAATACTTGAAATTAAGTAATTTTGCAAATAATGTAAAGGGGCATAAGCTCTACTTACCTCGCACCCGAATACGCTTTTCTTCTCGTGCTTGATTCGTTTGACCGCTTCTTACCCAAGCCTCCACCTAGCTCGTTAGGCGACAAACTATCATCATTCACAAGGTGGTTAGATTAGTCATTTCAATTCACGACTATTCCACCTTACATATTTTCTATGTCGAAACTACTATTCGACTTTATCATTGGTTAGTTTGACTTTTAAAAGTCAACTATCTTAAATCATACAATAGGCACAATTAAGTTAAATCAACATTATGATTAGAACCCGTTTTAACCCATATTTCATGTAATTAGTCAAACAAGGCAATTACGCGTTTCGTTCGTAATTTCAACATATAAACATTCACTTAGGCATTTTAATAAACACCTTGTGGGCATATTCTATAAAATCAACAATCAATTTTCATAACTAGTTATTTACCCAAGTTTTAACATCATTCACAAGTTCTTATGTCTAGCATGCATAACCACACCTAGACTTACTTTATGGAAATCGAATAACATCAAATTGATGATCATAAATCTAGTGTTCATCATCTTCCCACAAAACCCATTTCAATTCTTGTATGAACATACACTAAATCTTACAATTTTGTTCAAGTACTTTGCTTCTACTATCCAATATGATGATTTTAAGTATGTGTATATCATCATCTTCACTACATAATCGAAACCCACTTGTCTAAGTGTAGCAAATCATCAAATTATTCAAATCATAGCAACCTATGTAAACTTTTCCATAGCCTCATACAACACTAATTTAGCCATAGCCTCTCTAATCCATACATAATTCACGATTATGAAGATTACTCAAATTTTACAACTTCACAAATCATCAAATTTTTACATACCTTATGATCCCCTAGCTCGGGTGATCATTAATCCGTGTTCATGCATTGATTTAGGACTGAAATCGACCTTCAATTTGCTGAATTGGATTGAGTTAGGGTTTTGGCTCCTTGGAGCTTCTCCTGGCTTCTCACGTGCGCACACACCATGTGTGTGTGTCTGGTTTTTTTCTTATAAATCTATTTTCAAGATATCCAATTTGGTCCCTCATGTTTGGTTAGTTATTAAGTAGACCACAACCTAACTATTTCTAACACTATTCTCACTTATTAACTAGGTTAAATATTCCTAGTTAATTTAGTGGGTTCAGGGAAATTTACGACTGAGTTTATTTTAGGTCCCGTTAATTCGGGCCTTTTATAAACTTTATTTATCCATAGGCCTTTATTTAACTTTTTGTTAAATATTAGGTTTATTTATTTAAAATCCTAATTACTCACCGGGTAAATTTTTACCACTAACGGTACTTTACCCGTCTTTTAGTATTAACGGGGTTTGATTACCAAACCCGTTTTTGGGGTGTTACAAAAGGACTAAAGTTGTCCAAACCAATAATATATATGCTAAGAAAAATGAAGTAATGTATGCTTCAAATTTTAGACATTAAGATAGTGAGACCCGATCTTCAAAAAACGTAATCACGATGTATGCCATTAAATGAAAAGAACTGACAGAAAGAAAATCCTGTCTGCTTCATAAAAAGGAATAAAATGGCAACGATGATTCCTGAGGTGATTGCTTAATTAGGTTTAAATTTGCAAACCAACCAGAGAAGTGACCACCAGGAGACAAGACAGACTGACCGACAAAATTCGTCTCTATAATGAAAGCTGCAAGTCATGCACGAAAGTGAGACATAACATATATGGTCTCGGAGTTCCTTTAACATTGGAGGCTGGGAATTGAAAGAAATTCCGACCGACATTTTCCAGAGGATCTATTTGGACTATTACCCGATCGTGAAGAGAAACTCAGAATTCATCTGAAGAACACTGATTGTTATAACACAAAGTTAAGACTAATATAGTAGTTGATGCTTTAAGTCATAAACAAGTACGTGCTCTTAGGTTAGATTGCAGATAGATTTAATGGAACACTTAAAGATTACCCAAGAAACAGCAATCAGGGATGATACTGAAAGATTTGAAAAAGGATATTGAAGGAATCAGAAAAAGGAACTAATGGAAATTGGGAATTCCATAAAGAATTCGGATACCTATTCAAGGAACCCTACAAGAAGGGATTCTCGAAGAAACCCATAGAATTAAGTATTTGATGCATTGTGTAAGTAATATGAGGTATCGAGGTTTGAATAAGAATTTTGATAGATAGGCATGAATAATGATATAGCAAGTTATAAAGTTAAAACTAAACAATAGAGACCTTTAGGTTTGCCTCGGCAATTAGAAATGCAAGTAGGGATATGGGATTGATAACAAAGAATTGTGTTACCAAATTACCCAAAACAAGAAACGACACAATCTGGGTGATTGTGGATCAACTAACCAAGGCTGCTAAATCCCTACCAATGAAGGAAACCCTTTAGTATAAGACACTTAGTTAAGTCATGTGGGAACGAAATAGTCTTATTACATAGAATCCTGTGATCTATTGTGTTCTCATTTCTGGGGAAATTTTAACCTAACTTATTTTAAGCAGTGTGAAGGAACACTACAAACCTAGAAAGATAAGCTAAGTACATGTGTGATAAATATTGATAAGAGTTGGACTATCATTTATCACTCATAATATTTTTTCAATAATTGGCCTACAAGTATCAATGCTGCCCCGTTCGAAGCACTATATGGACGAAAGTGCCGAACTCCGGTTTGTTGGGCAGAAATAGGAGAAAGTCAATTATCAGGTCCCGAGATTGTACATGAAACCACCGATAAGCTAACTCAAATCAAGGAAAGACTAAAAACGACTCGAGATCGCCAGAAGAGTTATGCAGACAATTGACGCAAGTCGTTAGAATTTCAAGTTGGAGACAAATTACTGTTGAAAGTTTATCCTTGGAAAGGAGTAGTTCGGTTCGGTAAGAAGAGAAAGCTAAGTCTGAGGTACATAGGACCATTCCTAGTAATCTAGCGAATAGGACCAGTTGCCTATCGTTTACAACTACTAGAAGAGTTAGCCGGGGTACATGATGTGTTTCATATATCTAATCTCAAGAAATGTTTGTCTGATCAATCCTTGGTAGTACCTCTTCAAGATATAGAGGTAAATGAAAAGTTAAAATTTGTGAAAGAAACCCCTTCAAATAGAAGACAGAAAGGTCAAGTTCCTCAAACACAAAAGACTGGTACTGGTCAAAGTAAAATGGGAATCAAAAAGAGGACCTGAGTATACATGGGAGTTAGAATCGGAAATGAAGCAAAAGTATCCTAACATATTCCAGTAAATCTCGAGGACGAGATTTTAAACAAGGTGGGGAGGATGTAACGACTCACACCAAAATATTCCTAAATACACCCCGAATGCGAGAAATGGACCCGAAATACCTTCGTGCTTGGAGAAATCAAGAAAATTCAATTTTATTGATCTGTCGCGGGCCGCGTAAGACTTAAGGATAGTCTACACGGGGCGCGACAAGCCAGGATAAACTCCGGATAAGCTTTAGGACACGTGTCGTCCACGTGTCAAGATCACGCCATGACTCAGCAAACCCTACTACCGCCTTTATGTCCTCGCGGGCCGCGAAAGATCCCCCTTCAAGTTACGCGGGCCGCGAGAGACCTAAATTTCAGCCTATAAATAGAAGACGATAGTTTCATTTCAATTCGCTCAATTCTTTTCTCTCTATTAGCTTCTATTATAGAAAAATAGTAGCTCGGTATTATACCCTAAACCCCCGAAACTCTGCTCGTTATTAAAGTAATAACTCAATCACTGACACGATACTATATCCGATCGATTAAAACCAATCTGATGGATGTTTAAGTGCTGCCAATATCTGGCTATACTTTGTCATTCGTTGTGAGGGTTTCGATCTCGTGATTATCGTTAAAGTTGAATTGAGTTAATACACTAATACGAGTTCCATTAGAAATTAGAACTCATAATCAGGAAGCTGTTAAACTAGAATACTGTGACAACCCTCAAAATTTCAGGTACTGTACAAATAAATTAATTTCGATTATGTGCTTAATGACTGTGCTTAATTACAACTGACACCTTAAACTGCTTACTGATTTATATTACATACATACATGTGCATCACTTTACATACAGTCACTCCACTTATTTCATACAGACTCTTAGTGACAAACCTGATGCACAAAGCACAGTTAGCACAGCGAGCGGATAACTCAGACACATGCTGACAATGCCAGCACATAGACAGACAATGTTATTATGGCCAGTATGAGCCAGGGATAGGGTACTACACTGGTTTGGAGTGTAGGGAAGTGAGGACCATAAGACTGCGTCATTAGGTGATAGATATAGTGCCGGGAAGTGCCTAAAACACACTTTAAATACAGAATTCTGCATTCTTTTATAAAATTCAGCATTTTATTATACCAGTAGAATACACAAATATGACAGAGTGGTCATGTATACTTTCCTAAGTGCCAGGAATGATTTCGTTACAAAAAGATGCATAAAAGACGCTATACGGTACAATTTAACGCTTTAACGAAACAGTACGTAACCGAACAACCGGACATTACCCGGGACACCAAAATTTTTTCAGAAACATTATTTTATTATTCTTAAATAATCATGGTCATAAAAATACCCACACACTATAGAAACATGACATACACCCACTATTCTAGAAAATACACTTTACCTCCTAGATATTTACCTACTTAATATCAAAAGTTACACATAACCCCCCCCCTCCCTCATATTCACAGTTATAAAGAGGTGGCCCCCACCCATGATCTTTCTTGGTACACCATGATTACTTTCTTGATTTTATAAGATTTTCTTGGATTTCCTAGATTTGCCTACCTTCTCTTTGGATTACAAGCAACCTACTTATCATTAAAATTTTACAATTTACCCCCCCCCCCCAACCGAATTTTCAGCCATAGGGACCCACCATATCTTCACAATCATGACTTGTGATTTGTTGAAGGTTTCCAAGGTGATATGTTGCTTAACAATCTAACCAAAATATGCAAGAGATCCTTATAAGTGTGGAGTTCCAAGATTTCTCATCATTACTTCAAAAACCACACTCTAACCTCACTCTCTCTCTCATTTTCGGCTCCCCTATAGCAGCCACCATCACCACCATTTTGACATCACCATCTTCCTCTTATTCAAGTTCCATCCAAAGCTTTGAAGGATCCATGAAGGTTGCATCTTGAAGAGCATTCAAAGGAGCTTGTTCTAGTCTTTTCATCATCTTTTCTCAACATTTTTCTCACTAGATTCATCCCTAGCTTTAAGCTAGTAGTAAGTCCTTGCTAAACCCTTGATCATCTTGTTTTGTAGTTAAAAGGTGTAGCATGATGCCATTCACAAGAACATTGAAGGGATTAAACTATAAATCAGCATGCTGGTTGGTATTTTCAGCCAACTTAAACAGGCTGTAACTGGGTCTTTATAAATCGAAAAACGGATTTTCTGAAGCCAAAATTATGTATTTTTGAACAACCGATCAAATGGCGCTGGAATCGTAATTTTTCGAGGTCGTTTACTATTTTTAAGGAACTGTTTTAGACAGCAGCTCAAGCTGCGATTTTTCTGCTGAAAAAGTATGTTGTATACGGAGTCATAACTTAAAAACCGAGTAGAATTAGCTCATGAATTTTTTACTGTAGATGGTCACTGTCGTCGCCGTAATTTTCCCACTGGAATATCGTCAATCGGACTTACGATTAATTTTTAGTGAATTATTCCGTAGACTGCAGTCAGAAAATGACAAATCTGATTGCCGCCCGGTAAATGAATTTCTATAAAATATTGGTAACGAACCGGACCCCGATATTTTTACACAATAAAATTTGGAACATTTTTGACATTCTATAAAAATTTGGGAATTTTTGGAGAAGGTTAACTATTTTATTAAAATGCTCGAAAACAGTCCAGTTTTGATTAATAGAGCTGAAATGACATAAGTGGTATATTGCATGTATGATTGTCGGGTTGGCTATGTGAGAACATTCTACCGGATATTTGTAAAAGTAAATGATATGCTATTAAGCATGGACACCTCTATTTACAAAGGAGACTACGGCGAAATTTTCTAAAAATCCTAACACTTAGTAAACATTTTTCTAAACAAGTGGTTACTAGCAGGTTTTACACTATGTTTTTCAAACATAAAACTCGCCAAAATTTTAATAACGAAATACGGAGTATCGGAGGTTGGTTTTATACAGGAATATGGTTAAATATGTATTCTCTAAAATGGGACTTAAAAATATAATCCCAATACGAACAGACACATGTAAAATATCCCATCCTTGGGAAGGAAATACGAATACACAAGTATAAGAAGTATTATCACTAAAATATTGAAGACACTTTAAAACGTAACTCAAAGGCACTAATCAACACTAAGACAAGGCACGACCCGTTCGTCTAATAGACGTTAGACCATTGTAGGTAGTCGTGTTTGCTGAGGAGATTTGGGTTACGAGTACCGAAGACGCAATACTGTGAGTTCATGTCCCCCTTTTTCTCTTAACTGCTTTCAGTTTTATACTTCGGGGGTGAAATACATGTTACATACTGCTACGGAGAATTATGAATGGTATGGCCAGTTAAGGAAGGAACTGTTAGGTTCTGTGATTGGGTAGGTGAAATCTTAAGAACATTAGTCCTCGTAGTACGATCGAGGGATACAAGTGATAGGCCTATTTGAGCATAACAAACCCCACCCATGCGCCCTCGGGTTGGACCATGTGGTGACCTCGTCTTAACCACACCCATGCGCCCTCAGGTTGGACCATGTGGTGACCACGTCTTAACACCACCCATGTGCCCTCAGGTTGGACCATGTGGTGACCTTGTCTTAACCACACCCATGCGCCCTCAGGTTGGACCATGTGGTGACCTTGTCTTAACCACACCCATGCGCCCTCAGGTTGGACCATGTGGTGACCTCGTCTTAACACCACTTATGCGCCCTCAGGTTGGACCATGTGGTGACCTCGTCTTAACACCACCCATGCGCCCTCAGGTTGGACCGTGTGGTGACCTTGTCCTATCCCCTCCCATGCACCCGCAGGTTGGACCATGTGGTTACACATTAACTGATATGTTTCCTTATTTGCTTTCATACCAGAGTTTACAAAACATACATACTTACAATGATTATAAAGGTTTATTCGCGCGCACATACTAAACGCATGAACTCGCTCAACTTTATGTTGATTTTTCAAACTACATGTATTTCAGGAAACTAGTGGATCTGGCACGGTATGCACGTATTTTCAAGCTGCGTTTGAATAAAGAAGTCATACAGGGTCGTGGGGTTTAGAAGGTGTAACCTCTACCTGGACGGGTTACATATCTCTAAACCTAGCTTTGTTTAAGGTCTCTGCTAAGTTTTTATGAACTCATTTAAACAAGTCACGGTTTGTAACTTATATTGGAATTGATGTTTTAAGACAAGTATAATATGGTATTTTTCTAAACTCTATTTATGGATGAACATCTCATGTTTTTATCATATAGCATTGTTATTATTGATTGCTATGGTATTAAGAAGTCACACCAATAACCCACGCTTCCGCAAAAGTCAGGGTGTGACAAATACTTAGCAATTAAGTAAACTTGATGATTAAGCAAACTTAATAGTTAAGAAAACTTAGTGTTTAAGTAAACTTAATGGTTATGTAAAACTTAACTTAGCAGTTAAGAAACTTAATAGCTAAGGAAACATAACAGGAAAGGAAACTTAGCAGTTAAGCAAGCTAAGTAAGTTAATTAATCAGCTAAATACGTTATTTAATTATTCGGCTAAGTAAATTACTTAATTAAACCGTTAAGGAAAATTAATCAGTTAAGTAAGATTAATTAATCAGTTAAGTAAGATTAATTAAGTTAAGTATGATTAATTAATCAGCTAAACAAGATTAATTAAGCTAAGCAAGATTAATTAAGCTAAGCAAGATTAATTAAGCTAAGTAAGATTTATTAAGCACCTAAATAGATATACATGAAAATAGATATATATGGGGTAGGTATTATCTAAGGAAGATTTTATCTATTGAAGGTTTTATCTAGGGAAGGTTTTATCTAGGGAAGGTTCAACTAAGAAAGATAACACCTAGGGAAATTCTATATAGGGGTAAGACTTATCCCTTGGCTATAAATAGGAAGCTTATGATTCATTTTCCTTTGCTCATTTCTTCTATTCTTCTCTCTATACGTTGGTGTTCTAACCAATAATCACCAATACGATATTTTGTCCGATCGATTCGGGAACCAACTAATGAATGCCAAAGTGTTGTCTAAACAAGACTATACTTTGTGAATTTCGTTAAGAAACGGATGCCAAAGTGCTGTCTAAACAAGACTATACTTTGTGAATTTTGTTAAGAAACGGATGCCAAAGTGCTGTCTAAACAAGACTATACTTTGTGAATTTCGTTGAGGTTCTGATCTCGTGACCATCGTTAGGTTTGATTTGGTATAACACTAAAACGTATTCCACTCTGTTAAACTATATGTTTAACTATCAGAAAACTCCAAACTATACACTTACTACCAAACAAAATATTTAATCATCAGAAGATTCAGAACTCTAAAGAAAGTAGATGCTTAGTTATCAAAAGGCATAGAATCAGAAGGCTTGTTAATCAAGACTGTATGCTAACAAGGTGAGTCATTCTCTTTTTATAAACTATTTTAATCAAATCTCAAAGTGTTTTCAAAAGTTATAATTACAGGGATTAAGTTGTGGTTATCTTGAATCACTGGCTAGTGGGATATTATCCACATTACTAATCTCTCACGGTTAGGTAAAAAAACCTAACAGTGATAATCATCACTACTTGGGTGAAAGGACCCAATAGTGGTATGACCATCATCATCAGGGTGTGACACGACGCCAGATAACAATAAGATAGTAGCCATTTTAATCTCTCTTATGCTGTAATCTATAACAAACGTGTCTTTTTGTACAAACTGAATGAACTCACCAGTATTTCCTGCTGACAAAACCTTTTTAAAACGTGTTTCAGGTAATTACAGTAGATCGGAATAGGAGTTGGATACGGCACCAACAAGGCTTACTGAAGTGGCTTATTTTATCAAATAAATTAAATTAAATTAAATTAAATGTTGTTTTATGTATTCGGGTTTATCCCAATACTAAAGCTACCTTTGTAAAACATAGGTTTATTCCCATCTGTTTAATAAATAAAATCCGGTGTTTCAAAACTCTGATATTTTTCCTAACTCACGGTCCTGATGAAATTTTCCGCTGTAATACTTTTCAAAATAACCACCGGTACCACCTGGCTGGTTCGCGGCTCCCGATTTCGTCCAGAGCGGGGTCAGGGGTCGTGACAGAAGGTGGATTCAGAGCCACTGAGTTAAGCCAATAGGTGTTGTGATAATAATACCTAAGCTTAACCAAAAGAGTTTGGAAATTGCTATTAACTGATAGCACACTTGATAGTATTTAGACTTGAACCTAAGAAAAATTGCCTTAGTATAAGCTTCAAGATAAGCTAATTACTATCGTAGATTAAGTGTGATGGGTGTTGGTATGCCGTGAGGATAATGACTAGAACGTTGCAAGTATGGTAAATAAGCGATAACACTTGGCCACTGTTATTTCATATTTATTGGTACTACTTGGTTCTGGAATATGATCCGTCATGGGAATACTAATTTCCTTGTTCCTTGATGAAAGCACTAATAAAAGGTTCATTTCTAAATCATGATTTAAGAAAGATCTATTTATGGCAAATTCAAATTACCTCTCCGGCAAGACTGGGCATGGTGTAGCAGACTCTCCAGCTTGTCCGGGTAAGATGAGGTTACCACTCCGGCGAGAACCGGGTAAGATGGGGTATATGTTATGTCAAACAAGTGACAAAAAATCCCTAAATAGTATCATGACCTGATGTCAGACTTAATTTTTGAAACATGAATCTGTTAAATACATTTACCTTATGAAGGGTATGTATATTACAGTATGTGAAATATATGATTATATATATATCTATAAGGAAATCCAAAAACCATAAGGATTGACAATTTAGAATAAGGCACAAGCATAAGTGTCAATGATAATTCTAGATTTCTTTATCAGGAATCTCTCGTATACATCAATAAATTCCGATATCAAACATTATTTCGTTTGATCATCTATCTTGTAACTCATGCGACAATGTAGACGACGGGCACCCTTTTAGTTGGGACGCCATCGAAAGTATAAGAATTCCCCTTACGCTACCTTAGATTATTAACGCATTAGGAAACCTGTAGCTAAAGTTGTGCTAGGGACAAAACGTCTCAAAACTTACGCTAATAAGAGTAATTCTACTTTCTTTAAGAACTCTTGCGAAGATACGAGTAACCACGACTAGGTGCACTTACCAAGACTCTCTTCACCTATAATCCTACTAAGATTACCAGTAATAAAGAAGCTATTACAAAATACATGGGTTGCAAAGGACTAAAGTTGTCCAAACCATTAATATATATGCTAAGAAAAATGAAGTAATGTATGCTTCAAATTTTAGACATTAAGATAGTGAGACCCGATCTTCAAAAAATGTAATCACGATGTATGCCATGAAATGAAAAGAACTGACAGAAAGAAAATCTTGTCTGCTTCATAAAAAGGAATAAAATGGCAACGGTGATTCCTGAGGTGATTGCTTAATTAGGTTTAAATTTGCAAACCAACCAGAGAAGTGACCACCAGGAGACAAGACAGACTAGCCGACAAAATTCGTCTCTACAATGAAAGCTGCAAGTCATGCACGAAAGTGAGACATAGCATATATGGTCTCGGAGTTCCTTTAACATTGGAGGCGGGCAAGATTGGAAACACCAACCTGACTAAGGAGGACTATAATCAAATAGATCTTGAAGAGATGGAACTGATTGATATCAGGTGGTGTATGGCCAGTGCAGTCCGGAGAGCGCAACGATTCATGGAGATTACTGGGAGACACTCTATCGGAGGGCCATCTGTCACACCCCGACCACGTAAAACAGCGAAACGTGGCGGAAACGTCGGGGAGTGTTGTAACAGAATTAATTGTTTCAAATCCATGGCAATTAAAGTTTCGTTTAATTTATCAATCAAGAGAGTTACATTGTCTTAAACAAGAAACAAAGGGTACATAACATAATTTAACTAGTTCTTGCTTCGTTTTAAGTCACTAAGGCACAGGTCCGCCTAAGTATGTCTCGATAAGTCCTATGCATCAACTCCTGAAAACACATGTGAAAATAGGTATGTCAGCATAAAAATGCCTGTGAGATACATAGGTTTTGTGAAAATAGGATTCATGACTTGTAAGTTTAAGAAAATGTTTAATAAAGTTTTGTCATGAACCTTGTAAATTGATTTGTTTTGTAAATCGTTTGAAAAACAATAAGATCAGATGATATGTATAAATAAATGTAAGGTTAAATGAATAACCATGTAAGATGAGTTTGTTTGTAAAACAATGTCTTGTGAAAAATATGTTATTTGTATTAAATTGAGATGATTCAAATAACGCTACGATATGTAATACCATACAAGCACTTATATATAGGAAGTACCAGCGGCATATCCACCATGCTTGTATCATATTACACACGCCTCCTTACCTAAGTCACTTACTCAAACCAAACCACCAAGATGTAATGTTTAACAATTGTAGAAATGTTTATGTATAGTCCAATGTCTATTGTCAAATGTAAATCATGTCAACAGATACAAAAGGTTCACACGGTTCAACAGTTACAAACAGTTCATATAATCAAATGGTTACGACGGTTCACATAGTCAAATGGTTACAACGGTTCAAAATGTAATATAATGTGTTCATATGCTGGATGAGCATATGCAACCTAAATGCAATGTAAAACAATGTCTAGTGTGCTAAGTAAACATACATAGCAGAAATGTAAAGTAATGTACTAAGTATGCACTAAATGGACATACATAGCATAAAATGAATTGTAAAGTAATGTACTAAGTATGCAACAATGGGCATACATAGCATAAAATGTAATGTAAAACGATGTACTAAGTATGCACACAATGGACATACATAGCATAAAATGTAATGTAAAACGATGTACTAAGTATGCAACAAAGGACATACATAGTAAAAACACAATGAAATCATGTACTATAAATGTACTAATGAACATAGCAAGTATATGATGTGAAAACATGGAGAGCATGAAAGTAACAAGTAGGCACATGTGTTTCACCCCAAAACAGTTTGGAAAACAGTAAAAGAGGGGTCTATGTACTCACTTGAGATTGCTTAGTAGCCCTTGAGTTACAACCAAATAATGCTAGAGATCAAGAATATCAAACGGCACCTAATATAGGTAACTATGTTAATAAACCGGACCTAAATCGGAGGATCGGATAGAATGAGGGTTTGTAAACCAAACGAGTATGGAGACTCATGTAATATGGTTTAACAAAGCCTACATACTAAAATGAAACCTAACCTAAGTGCTTACGACCCATTACGACCCGTTTAGGTAGCTTATGCTACTTTAACGCGTCGTTCGCGTGAAACGCATTCGGAATGCCTAACTAGCCCTATGATAAGTAAAATATGCCTTAACATGTCTAATATTGTTGTCAAATCAGTTTAGATATCAAAAGTTATGTTACATATGCTTAAAAGGAATTTTGGCGTAAAAAGGGCATTTTGGTAATTTACCTAAGGCATATATACTACCTATCATACAACTACTCAAACGATGCGACCATAAGGTATAACCTCGGAAGGTTATTCCCTATACAAATATGGTCACCTAATGTGTTTGGTCGGATCCTAATGATCGACCAAACGGGTCGGGCTCGAAAGTATAAGCGATTGTTTAGATCGCTTACCTTACGACCGTATATAAGCACTAAACTAAAAGTGACGAGCTAAGCATGTTAAAACAAGCTTAACTAAGTTTGGAAAACAGGTTTGGTATCAACACAAACAGTTTTGATACCCAAGAGTAGTTTGGTTACAAAATACGCGTAAATGCGCATTTTGGCCGAAACTACGACTCGTCACTAAGCCTAGATAACGTGGTAATCAGTAGGTATAGTCACAAGAGACTATAACCATCGTGATTACGCTCACGTTTTGAAGTTCAACCGAACTTCGTGTTGACCATAAACTGGTCAATGTAGAAAGTCAAACAAAGTTTGACTTTTAACACTTAAAGAATAAAAGAACGAAGGAACACTTACAAAGGGTCCCCGAAAGCTTTGATTTCCAAATATTTCTCAGGTATGAAGTGATAGAACACCCCAACTTAGAGAAAAATCAGATTTCAAGTGGGTTTTGAGTTGTGATGGGTTGGGTATTTATAGGAATGTTGGAACCGTTAAGATCGTTTATCGAATAACGTGCTTTGATCTTGTCCCTACACTTGTCGCAACCTTATGGTACCCAAATTGGCCCCCCACCATCAGAGATTAACATGTGGCAAAGGATTTGGGAGTGGTTAACAGCTGTTAACAGCTGGTTTAGAACATTCTGATGTGCTGGGGACCCCTTACGGACCGTAAGGGTGGTGGCTTACGGTCCGTAAGCCATCAACTATGCAGAAATGACAGTTTCAGTCCCTGCACCTTGTTTCGTTGCGTAACAGCACTTCTAACACCCGTCAAACCCAATTTCAAGCTCCACAATGATGTTAAGACATAGGGAACATGAAATATGCTTGAAAACATCTCGGATGTCAGTTTGTTTGGCCGTACGATTGCGATGTTCGGTTAATTACGACGGGAGTCGTAACGAACGAAAAAACGATCCAAATTAAGCGACGAATGGATTTTTCTTATGCCAAACACTAAAATAAAATATTTTAGTGCTTACATAAATTTTTGGATGTCCGGATGTATTCAGAACGTAAGTTATGCGCGAAAGTGCAAACTTGTGCACTTTTTTACGCTTTTAGTCCCTGAATGACCCAAAAGTTTATTTTAGCACACCAAACCCCTCAAAGCCTATTTCTAAGCTATATAAAGGATATTTAAGGTGTGTTTAACTTATGGTCATGTTCGGGAATGTCTGTTACAGTTCAAATTGGCATACTTTCGCAGTTTGTCAAATTTAGTCCCTGTAGGCGAATTAGCTTGATGTTGCCATACCAAAGCCTTTTAAACTTATTTCTAAGTTATGTAAAGGTTATTTAAGGTATGTTAATCCTATTTCACTATTCCAGAGTGTTCGTTGCATTAAACTGGTTATATTTACGCATCAGTGCGCGTATAACCTTCCAGAAAGTGATTTAAAGCTTGAAATCGAACAAAAATTGATATGTGCAAAAGATACACATATTTATACAGATCCCAAGTATGAAATACAATATTTTATTGGTTTGGTATTAGTTTGATGGTCGCAGTGACCCAGGTGTCACAGTCTCCCCTACTTTAGGAAATTTCGTCCCGAAATTTATTCGTAGGAGTCTATCTGTGACTTTGCGTCAAATAACCACCAGAGATATGCAAGGCATAATCCTGTCATTTCCATAATGGACATTCTTTAGAAATGAAAATGAATGGACGGAGTCATTTTCCTCAACGAGTATTCTTTAGAGGCGGAAATGAAGGAATAAACAAACGGGTATTCATTTCCTCAACGGACAATCTTCAGAAACGAAAAATGAACGGACAGAGTCATTTTCCTCAACGAGTATTCTTCAGATGCAGAAATGAAAGATTTAAACAAACGGGGATTCATTTCCTCAACGGACAATCTTCAGAAAAGAAAATGAACAAACGGAGTCATTTTCAACGGTTGCTTCATCAGAAATGGAAATGAAAAAGGATAATCAAACGGATATTCATTTCCTCAACGGACAATCTTCAGAAAACGAAAATGAACAAACGGAGTCATTTTCAACGGGTGCTTCCTCAGAAACGGAAATGAATAGATTTAAACAAACGGGGATTCATTTCCTCAACGGACAATCTTCAGAAAAGAAAATGAACAGACGGAGTCATTTTCAACGGTTGCTTCATCAGAGATGGAAATGAAAAGGATAATCAAACGGATATTCATTTCCTCAACGGACAATCTTCAGAAACGAAAATGAACAAACGAAGTCATTTTCAACGGGTGCTTCCTCAGAAACGGAAATGAATAGAGTTAACTCTAGGAACATGACAAAACTTGTTGTGGTTTCTATGCACTAAATTCCATAATTATGTATGCATCCATAATTACGTAATTCCTTGCACAGTCCGCACAGTTTGTTTTGTAATGTTTAGGGGAAGAAAATCAAACATGTGATGATGGTGACTAGACTACCATAGGGTCCTTTTAATTAGATCGACAGATGATCTTTTTAATTAGGCCACCAAGGAGTCCTTTCAGCTATATCATCACATGATGTTCCTAACCAGATTTTTGGATCAATCTGTTTAACTAGACCACTCAAGGGGTCTAATTATGGAGTAGTACTTTATAATCCAAGGGACTTAACTACAACGTAGGAGTCCATTAAGGATTTTAGATAGTACCTTTGGGTATCCTACTATGAATCCCTTATACGAAGATATGGAAGATTCTACGAGGATTTGGATAACAAAAACTTGGATTACATAAAACATAAAAGGGAACACATAAGCACATAATCACATAGTTGTTTAACTCGGTTATTAATTTGTTATTAACTTGTTAGTGATTGAATATGGATATTCAAGGTACACCAGGAAACCAGTCGCTGGACTTCAATGTCCTCTGGGATCTATCTGAAAAGATAGGATGATCTCCCAAAAATTCGATTTTGTTTTCAAAGAAACGTAATATTCGAATTAAGGAACACAACAATTTTAGGATTTACGGAAATATCCTTAGGTACCCTTATTAAGGATTTATAGTGGTACCCTTATTCGTCCAGTGTTGTAACTTGCGCCTTGTACTTCGTTTCCTTAGAAGAAACGGGTACTTAGGAATTTCGTGGAAAACGCAAGAGATCATAAGATGGAAAAATTTTGGGGGTAGTTTGCTTTTCAAGGAATACGATTCCTTGCTTGTCGGTATTGTAGGGGATATGTTCTTTATACATACAACCACATAAATACATTGCAATGTAAATAAAAGATTTATTTATAAACAATGATAACAACTGTTTCATGGACCTTGACAACAAAAGAAAATAATACATAAGACGTGATTATTTCTAAACGATGTTGTCATTTGGTCGGTCAGATGCTCATCCCTGTGCTGGATTTGCATTAGCAAGCTTTGGGCAATTTCTTCGGAAATGACCCATCTCGCCACAGTTGAAACAAGAACCTGGTAGAGAACGACCTTGAGCGGGATTGTTGCCAACTTGGTTTGGTGCAGCTGCAGCTGGGCAGACTCTTGTTGTATGGCCTATAAGTCCACAAGTTTGGAATTTGCGGCACTTTACATTGGCATGATGATGGAGGCTACATTGGTTGAAGGGTGCAGTTCCATTGAATGGCTTCCTAGCAGGGGGTTGAGCTGGTTGGTCGGGGACGGCTTGATCATTGTGAGTAACCATGGTGAAGTTCTGAGAAGCCTTTCTCTTCTTTGACTTCTTAGGGGATCCAGTCTGTTCATCCATGGTCTTCGATTCCTCAATTGGTTTCTTGTCACTTTTTCAAAAAAGTTTACCTTTCCTGATTTGAGATTCAGTCAAGGTTGCAGATAGCTCAATGGCCTGTCTAATTGTAGTGGGTTTACTACCAGTAACAATGTCCTGAACTGAGTCAGGGAGACCATCAATGTATTTTTCGATCGCCTTATCCAAAGGCGTAACCATGGTAGGACACAACAGGCTCAGCTCCTCATATCGATCAGTGTATGCTCGATGTTCACCGCTGTCTTGCTTAAGATCGTCGAATTCCCTTTCTAAGGCCCTGATCTCGTGACGAGGACAGAATTCCTTCATCATCAGAGCTCGAAGCTCTTGCCACGTTTGAGCCAGTGCCACATCGCCACCCCTATCTCTCATCACACCATTCCACCATGTCAAAGCTCGTTTCTCAAAACCACTAGATGCAAATTCTACCTTTCGCTCGATTGGACATTGAACATGCCTGAAGGTGCTCTCTAGACTCTCGAACCATTGCAGAAGTGCAGTCGCTCCTTGAGACCCAAAAAACTTTGATGGCTTAGCCGAGTTGAACGTCTTGAAGTTGCAAGGGGCATTATTGTTGTTGAGGGCTTGGTTACATTGAGCAACGATGTTCGGGATTACAGCAGTCATTTGCTGTGTAATGACAGCTGCCAGCTCTTCAATAGATACCTGATTTTCGCGTCGTGGAGGCATTCTAAAAGGGGAAACAAGAGAGAAAACAAATGAAATGGAATTGGGTAAGAATAGGATGTTACAATTACCGACCCAAAATCATGGGTGATGGTCATTTGTTTGAACCATGAAGCAAACAAACGACACACAAAGGCTGAATCAAAGCAATTAGATTCTCACAATGTATCGCGAAGACATGCTCGCCTATAAGTGGACACTCACCCCAAGAATTCCCAGGTAAGAGTGACTGGTCCGATTATGTGGATTTGTACGAACACTCTAGCCTTAGACAGAAAACTTAGGGTACAGG
Source organism: Helianthus tuberosus (assembly GCA_030545235.1). Taxonomy (NCBI): domain Eukaryota; kingdom Viridiplantae; phylum Streptophyta; class Magnoliopsida; order Asterales; family Asteraceae; genus Helianthus; species Helianthus tuberosus. The sequence continues at coordinate 85,731,403 of CM060414.1, read as the reverse complement.
CATTCACTCTTCCAGTTTGCACATGTTCACACTATTTAGGACCCAAAACTTTGACGAGATTTTGGAAACTCAAAGGGGTTCAAAACCTTATAACAGAGGGTTCAAAACCTTACAATAGAGGGTTCAAAACCTAGTAATCAATCATCCAAAAAACAGATGATAAATTTTCAAAGCGGATTCGGAATTGATGTTCTTGTCGTGGTTATCACCTAAGGATAGGTGACGTGCATGTTTTAAGATCTAAACACAAGATAACTTGCGTTGGGGTCCTAGTAAGGTTATAGTCAAGGTCAAAACATTACTAATAACCTAATTCCCTATAACCATTGGCTCTGATACCAACTTTTCTGTCACACCCCGACCACGTAAAACAGCAAAACGTGGCGGAAACGTCGGGGAGTGTTGTAACAGAATTAATTGTTTCAAATCCATGGCAATTAAAGTTTTGTTTTATTTATCAATCAAGAGAGTTACATTGTCTTAAACAAGAAACAAAGAGTACATAACATAATTTAACTAGTTCTTGCTTCGTTTTAAGTCACTAAGGCACAAGTCCGCCTAAGTATGTCTCGATAAGTCCTATGCATCATCTCCTGAAAACACATGTGAAAATTGTCACACCCCGACCACGTGTAACATACAAAACGTGGTGGAAACGTCGGGGAGTGTTGTAACAGAATTAATTGTTTCACAACCATGGCATACAAAGTTATATTTTATTTATTAAACAAGAGTGTTTCATTGTCTTAAACAGGAAACAAATAGTTTATAACATAATTAAACAAGTCTATCTCCATTTTTAGTCTCTAAGGCACAGGTCAGCCCTAGTGTCACGATCATCATCCTACGGAAAAGATCCTGAAAACACTTGTGAAAATAGGTACGTTAGCATAAAAATGCCTGTGAGATACATAGGTTTTGTGAAAAGAGGATTCATGACTTATAAGTTTAGGAAAAGTTGTTTAATAACAGTCAGTCATGAACCTTGTATGTTGTTTTGTTTTGTAAATCATTTGAAAAACGATAAGATCAGATGATATGTATAAATAATTGTAAGGTTAAATGAATAACCAAGAAAAATGAGTTTGTATAAGATAATTTGTTTATGTAAATCAATGTCTTGTGAAAATAAGTTGTTTATGTAAAACGTAATATGTCAAATATTGAAATGATTTAAGTAACGCTACACCATGTAATATCATACAAACATTTGTTTATAGGAAGTACCAGCGGCGTATCGACCATGCTTGTATCATATTACACACGCCTCGTTATTAAAATCACTTACCCAAACCAACCACCAATGTGAATTGTTTATGTATAAATGAATTGTCATGTGTTAATGTGTAAACCATGTCGAAATGTCTATGTCCAATGTAAACCACCAACTATGTATATCAATGTCAAAATGTTTATGTTTAATATAGATCATGTAATGTGTAACCAAAAATGTCATGTATGGTGAGTGAAATATATCAACTAAACCATATGTATAATGCACAAAAACAAGGTATTGAAGTAAAACACAGTTTAAATCAAAGTTATGTTTTGTGTAACAAATGCATGCTTTACTGATACAAACATCTATGCGGTATTGTGAAAATGCATACATCCAAGCCTTGAGACTGTGGCGATAAACCCTTAAACAAATTAAAGGTTTATCTAAGTTATGTATATCGAATTCGGTCATTCCTTCCAATCCAAACAAACCCAGGATTTCAGGAACGGGAGTTGTCAATTCCTATGGTACCACTACCTACTAACGAACGGCGTGATCAATGTTAATGAATGTATTGTTCCATGTTAAACAAACCAAATGTCATACCAAAATGTAAGCATGTTATGAAAACATCTGTACTAAGTATGCACACAATGGGCGTACCTAACATGAAATGTAAAGTGAAACGATGTACTAAGTATGCACACAATGGACATACATAGCATGAAATGTAATGAAAAATGATGTACTAAATACGCACACAATGGGAATACATAGCATGAAATGTAATGAAATCATGTACTATAATGTACTAACGAACATAGCAGGTATATGATGTCAAAGCAGGAAAGCATGAAAGTAACAAGTAGGCACATGTGTTCCACCCCAAAATGTTTGGAAAACAGTAAAAGAGGGGTCTATGTACTCACTTGAGATTACTCAGTAGTCCTGGAGTGACAATCAAATAATGATAGAGATCTCGGAATCAAATGGCACCTAATATAGGTAACTATGTTAATAAACCGGACCTAAATCGGAAGATCGGGTAGCATGAGGGTTTGTAAACCAAACGAGTATGGAGACTCGTGTAATATGGTTTAACAAAGCCTACATACTAATTGAAACCTAACATAATTGCTTATGACCCATTACGACCCGTTTAGATAGCTTATGCTACTTTAACGCGTCGTTCGCGTGAAACGCCTTTGGACCGCCTAACTAGTCCTATGACAAGTAGAATATGCCTAAACATGTTACATAATCAGTTATGTGACAAAGGTTTAGGTTACATATGCTTAATTACCAATTATACATGAAAAGGGTATTCTGGTAATTTACCTAAGGCATATAAACTACCTATCATACAACTACTCAAACGATGTGACCATAGGGTATGACCTCGGAAGGTTATTCCCTACCTACTATGGTCACCTAATGTGTTTGGTCGGATCCTAATGATCGACCAAATGGGTCGGGTTCGAGGTATAAGGGATTTATTAGATCGCTTACCCTACGACCCTAGACAACGTGGTAATCAGTAGGCATAGTCCCAAGGGACTATAACCAACGTGATTACACTCACGTTGCGAAGTTCAAACGAACTTCGCATTGACCATAAATTGGTCAACGCAGAAAGTCAAACAAAGTTTGACTTTCAGACTCAAAAAGACTCGAAAAGCAATAAAAGAACGAAAGAATACTTACGAAGGGTCCCCGAATGCTAATCTCGATCCAAGAATCTTAGGTATGAAACAATGGTTTCAACTTAGAGTTTCTCAAATCAAGATTCTAGTGAGTTTAGCAATGAGTGGGGTTGGGTATTTATAGTATTCGGGTAACCGTTAAGATCGTTTCATGGAAACCGTGCTCGAATCTCATGCGTACACTTGTTGGAATGTTATGGTAGGTAAATTTGCCACCCACCATAAGGAATTGACACTTGGAATTGGGATTGGGGGTGCAAAACAGCTGCAAACAGGCTGTAAAACAATGAATCTGGTTTGCAGAGGCTGACGCGGCCCACTTCAAGATTAGACAAAACTCAGGCGGGCCGCCTGTCCTTGTCTGATCAGCACAAATTTGCTGAAATTACAGTTTTGGTCCCTGCACGTGTTTAAGACCATTTCCGACACTTCTAAGGCCCGTAAAGCCAACTTTAAGGCCCTAAAATGATGCCTAAACATTGTGGACATGAAACATGCTCAAAAATATTCCGGGTGTTGGTTCGTTTGGTCGTACGAACGCGATGTTCGCTTAATTACGACGGAATGCGCATAAGCGCGAAAAACGATCCAAATGACGCGACGAATGGATTTTTCTTAAGCCAAACACTAAAGCATAATATATTCATGCTTACATAAATTTTTGGATGTCCGGATGTATTCAGAACGTGAGTTATGCGCGAAAGTGCAAACTTGTGCACTTTTTGACACTTTTAGTCCCTGAATGACCCAAAAGTTTATTTTAGCATACTGAACACCTCAAAGCCTATTTCTAAGCTATGTAAAGGATATTTATGGTATGTTTAACTTATGTTCATGTTCCAGAATGTCTGTTACAGTTCAAATTGGCATACTTTCGCAGTTTGTCAAGTTTAGTCCCTGTAAGCGAATTAACTTGTTTTTGCCATACCAAAGCCTTCAAAACTTATTTCTAAGTTATGGAAGGGTTATTTAAGGTATGTTAAGTATATGTTGAAGTTCCGAAGTATTTGTCACATTAAACTGGTTACGTTTACGCATCAGTTTGCGTATAACTCTCCAGAAAGCGATGTAGAGTTTGAAATTGAACAAAAGTCAAAACAGGAAAAATGTTAAACATAACCAAACAAACATTGGGATCAAATAACGTTGTTTTATTGATAACTGAACTGTTCACAATGATTACAAGCACAGATGTTACAGTCTCCCCTACTTGTGGGAAAAGATGCGGATATTTCGCCTTCATTTGATCTTCGCGTTCCCAAGTAAACTCAGGTTCACGTTTAGCTTCCCAGCGAACTTTGACCAAAGGAATGCGCTTGCGTTTAAGCCACTTGACTTCACGTTCCATGATTTCCACTGGCTTCTCAACAAATTTCAGTGTTTTGCCAACACGAATTTCATCAAGCGGTATGTGGAGGTTCTCATCAGCTAAACACCTCTTGAGATTGGATACGTGAAAAGTTGGATGAACATTTCCAAGTTCAGGAGGTAACTCAAGTCTGTAGGCTACCTTTCCGATTCTTTCGACGATCTTGAATGGTCCAACGTATCTAGGTGCAAGTTTTCCTTTCTTTCCAAATCTGATCACACCTTTCCAAGGTGAGACCTTAAGTAATACTCGATCACCGACTTGAAATTCCAAGGGCTTGCGTTTTGGGTCCGCGTAACTCTTTTGACGGCTTCTAGCTGTCTGAAGGTTATCACGTACTTTCTTGATCTTGTCAGTTGTTTCTAAAATGAGGGCAGGTCCAGTAAGTTGGGCCTCACCGATCTCATTCCAGCAGACTGGTGAACGACATTTTCGACCATATAGAGCTTCGAAAGGAGCCATTTTGATGCTGGTGTGAAAACTGTTGTTGTAGGAGAATTCAATCAACTGAAGATGTGAATCCCAACTACCACCAAAATCGATCACACAAGCTCTAAGCATATCCTCCAGAGTCTGGATTGTTCTTTCAGATTGACCATCCGTTTGCGGATGATAAGCTGTGCTCAGATTTAGTTGGGTCCCCATAGCAGATTGCATGGTTCTCCAAAAATGAGAAGTGAAACGAGCATCTCTGTCAGAAATGATGTTCAAAGGAACACCATGTCGAGCTACAATTTCATCCACATAGATTTTAGCAAGTCTGTCAGCAGGAAAATCCTCACGGATTGGCAAAAAATGTGCTGACTTAGTGAGACGATCAACGACTACCCAGATGGCATCATGACCTTTCTTTGTACGCGGAAGTTTAGTAATGAGATCCATAGTAATGTTTTCCCATTTCCAAACTGGGATCTCCGGTTGCACCAATAAACCAGAAGGACGTTGATGTTCAGCCTTAACCTTAAGACATGTAAGGCATTTTGATACATATAAGGCAATGTCTTTCTTCATACCAGGCCACCAATAGTGAATACGAAGATCCTTATACATCTTATCTGAGCCCGGATGAATAGAATAACGAGACTTATGGGCTTCATCCATAAGCAAGGCACGAAGATTATCTAGGCTTGGGACCCACAACCGGTCCATGAAGTAATATGATCCATTGTCCTTCAGTTCCAGAGCAGGTGTTATGTGATAGGGAAATTCCTTATCCATCAAACCCTGTGAAACACAAGATTGTTGAGCCTGAGAAATGCGTGCTTGGATATCGGATCGAGCTTGAATAACAGATTGAACACGTACACAATGAAGCTTAGTACGTTCCTTATGACTCAAAGCATCGGCTACAACATTCGCCTTACCAGGATGGTAGCGAATTTCGCAGTCATAGTCGTTTAAAAGCTCGACCCAACGTCGTTGCCTCATGTTGAGTTCTTTCTGGTTGAAGATATGCTGAAGACTTTTGTGGTCTGTGAAAACCACACATTTTGTACCATACAAATAATGTCTCCAGATCTTTAGAGCGAAAACAACTGCACCCAACTCAAGATCATGAGTGGTGTAGTTCTTCTCATGTATCTTCAACTGCCTAGATGCATAGGCTATGACTTTGTTCCTTTGCATCAGAACACAACCAAGACCCAATTTCGATGCATCACAATACACGACAAAATCATCATCACCCTCAGGCAATGATAGAACAGGCACATCGCAAAGCTTCTGCTTCAAGTGTTGAAAAGCTTCCTCTTGTTTGAATCCCCAATCAAAGGGTTTGTTCTTCTGAGTTAGAGCAGTTAGAGGAACTGCAATCTTTGAGAAGTTTTCAATGAAGGGGCGATAATAACCCGCTAGACCAAGAAAAGAACGAACTTCAGTAGGAGTAGTAGGCGTATCCCAATCCTTAATCGCATTGATCTTGGAGGGATCTACATGAATACCTCATTCGTTGATAATATGCCCCAAAAATTGAACTTCTTTAAGCCAAAATTCGCACTTGGAGAATTTGGCGAAAAGTTGCTCTTTCTTTAGGAGTTCTAGGGTAAGACGAAGATGTTGTTCGTGATCAGCTTGCGTCTTAGAATAAATCAAGATATCGTCAATAAAAACAATGACGAACTGATCCAAATAGGGTTTGCAGAACCTATTCATTAAGTCCATGAAAACAGCATGAGCATTAGTCAAACCGAATGGCATGACTGTGAACTCATAATGTCCATAACGTGTACGGAACGCTGTCTTGGGAATATCTTCTTCATGCACCCAAAGTTGATGATATCCAGATCGCAGATCAATCTTCGAAAAATAAGAAGCGCCCTGTAACTGATCAAAGAGGTCGTCTATGCGCGGTAGGGGATATCGATTCTTAATGGTAAGCTTGTTAAGCTCATGATAATCGATACACATCCTAAAGGATCCATCCTTCTTCTTGACAAAAAGAACGGGAGCACCCCAAGGTGAAAAACTAGGACGTATAAAACCTTTGTCAGAGAGCTCCTGAAGCTGCTTAGACAACTCTTGCATCTCAGATGGTGCAAGACGATATGGAGCTCTGGCAATGGGATTTGCACCAGGTACGAGATCAATGCGGAACTCGACTTGGCGTGCTGGGGGTAGACCAGGTAACTCTTCAGGGAATACTTCAGAATAATCCCGAACGACAAGAATATCTAAAATAGACTTACCCTCACCTTTATCTGTTGTAACATGTGCTAAGAAAGCCACATAGTTCTTCCGCAGATATTTCCGAGCTTTAAAACAAGACATGAGCTTGAGGCCACCAGACGGTTTCTCACCTTGAACCTGTATGATCTCGCCTGTCAAAAGCGGCACACGAACAATCTTCTCAGAACAAACTATCTCTGCGCGATGCTTGGATAACCAATCCATACCTACAATGATGTCGAAGCTTCCAAGTTGCATTGGCGTGAGGTCGATAGGAAAAAGATGGTCGTTAAGGTTCAACTGGCAGTTGCGAAGAACAGAATCAAGAACAATGGGTTCACCATTAGCAACTTCTACTGTCAAAGGTTTACCTAGTTTTATTCTAGACACGCGAAGCATTTGCTCAAAAGACAATGACACAAAACTCTTATCGGCACCCGAATCAAAGAGAACAGATGCAGGCTGATTATTAATAAAGAATGTACCGTTCACCACTTCATTGTCTGCCTGCGCCTCTTGAGCATTCATGTTGAAGACTCGACCTCGAGCAGGAGCCTGATTCTGGTTTGGATTCTGATTCTGGTTGGCTAGCCTTGGGCATCGGTTTCTGTAGTGGGTCAGATCCCCACAGTTATAACAAGCACCTGGTGGGTATTGTGGTCATGCAGCTTGACCCTGTTGCTGAGCAGGAGGCTGAGCAACTTGTTGAGCCGGGTTTTGGACTGCCTGATTCTAAGCAAACCGACAAACATTGGCAAGATGACCCGACTTCCCACAGTTATTACAGAAACGACACTGATGTTGCGGCTGATGGTGACTGTTGCATCTATTGCACAAAGGTGCATTCCCTGAATAGGGTTTCTTTGTTGGAGGCTGTGCGGGTTGGTTGGGAGCTGCCTGGTTAGCTTGGGCAGTGACAGCATAGTTTTGGGAAGCCTTACGCTTCCTGGACCCTCTCGAAGAACCAGGATTCTTTCCATTCTTTTTTTGACCTTTCTTACTATCTTCATTGTCAGCCGACTGCTTCTTGCCCTTGTCACCCTTCCTGTGTAACTTATTCTTCCGATCTGCGACTCAGTCAATGTCGCTGATAACTCGATCGCCTGACGGAGGGTGGCAGGGTTACTACCAGTAATGATGTCTTGCACTGAGTCAGGTAGGCCGTCGATGTACCTTTCGATAGCCTTGTCGAGTGGGGTAACCATAGTTGGGCAAAGCAGACTCAACTCCTCAAACCTATCAGTATACGCCCGATGCTCACCACTATCTTGCTTCAAAACATCAAACTCTTTCTCCAACGCTCGCTGTTCATGACGAGGACAGAACTCCCTCATCATAAGAGCCCTAAGTTCAGCCCATGTTTGTGCTAGAGTAACTTCTGCACCACGGTCTCTCATAACCCCGTTCCACCATGTGAAAGCCCTCTTCTGAAACACACTTGAAGAAAACTCGACCTTGCGATTGTCAGCACACTGCACGTGGCAAAAAGTATTCTCAATGCTCTCGAACCACTGAAGAAGCCCAGTCGCTCCTTCAGAACCACTAAACTTGAGTGGTTTAGCCGACTTAAAATCCTTGAATTTGCATGGAACATTGTTGTTGTTGTTGGCTTGGTGCCATTGAGCAAAGAGATTTGGGAATTGAGCAGCCATCTGCTGCGCAATAATTCCTGCCAGTTCGGCAGTCGCTATCTGGTTTTCGCGTCGAGGAGGCATTCTAAAAGAGGAAAAACATGAAAGGAAACGAGTGAGATGATTGGATGAAGAGAATGAGATGAAACAAAATCAACAAAAGCAAAGATGGTGGTCATTTGTCCGCATTACCAAGCAAACAAACGACACACAGTGACTAATCAAAGTAAATGGATAAAAAATAATGTATCGCGAAGACATGCTCGCCTATAAGTGAACACTCATCCCAAGAATTCCCAGGTAAGCACAACTGGTCTCACGTCTAATGAGATATATACGAAGTGCTTGCCTAGACAGAAAACCCAGAATACAGGCATTCACCCTTCCAGTTTGCACGTGTTCACATTATTTAAAACCCAAAACCTTGACGAGATTTTGAAAATTCAAAGGGGTTCAAAACCATATAACATAGGGTTCAAAACCTTACAATAGAGGGTTCAAAACCTTGTAATAAATCATCCAAAAACAGATGATTTTTTTTCAAAAATCATTTCGGAAAATTTGGTTCTTGTTTTGATAATCACCTAAGGATAGGTGATGTACATGTTTTAAGATCTAAACACAAGATAACTTGTGTTAGGGTCCTAGAAAGGTTATAGTCTAGGTCAAAGCATTACTAATAACCTAATTCCCTATAACCATTGGCTCTGATACCAACTCTTCTGTCACACCCCGACCACGTGTAACATACAAAACGTGGCGAAACGTCGGGGAGTGTTGTAACAGAATTAATTGTTTCACAACCATGGCATACAAAGTTATATTTTATTTATTAAACAAGAGTGTTTCATTGTCTTAAACAGGAAACAAATAGTTTATAACATAATTAAACAAGTCTATCTCCATTTTTAGTCTCTAAGGCACAGGTCAGCCCTAGTGTCACGATCATCATCCTACGGAAAAGATCCTGAAAACACATGTGAAAATAGGTACGTCAGCATAAAAATGCCTGTGAGATACATAGGTTTTGTGAAAAGAGGATTCATGACTTATAAGTTTAGGAAAAGTTGTTTAATAACAGTCAGTCATGAACCTTGTATGTTGTTTTGTTTTGTAAATCATTTGAAAAACGATAAGATCAGATGATATGTATAAATAATTGTAAGGTTAAATGAATAACCAAGAAAAATGAGTTTGTATAAGATAATTTGTTTATGTAAATCAATGTCTTGTGAAAATAAGTTGTTTATGTAAAACGTAATATGTCAAATATTGAAATGATTTAAGTAACGCTACGCCATGTAATATCATACAAACATTTGTTTATAGGAAGTACCAGCGGCGTATCGACCATGCTTGTATCATATTACACACGCCTCGTTATTAAAATCACTTACTCAAACCAACCACCAAAGTGAATTGTTTATGTATAAATGAATTGTCATGTGTTAATGTGTAAACCATGTCGAAATGTCTATGTCCAATGTAATCCACCAACTATGTATATCAATGTCAAAATGTTTATGTTTAATGTAGATCATGTAATGTGTAACCAAAAATGTCATGTATGGTGAGTGAAATATATCAACTAAACCATATGTATAATGCACAAAAACAAGGTATTGAAGTAAAACACAGTTTAAATCAAAGTTATGTTTTGTGTAACAAATGCATGCTTTACTGATACAAACATCTATGCGGTATTGTGAAAATGCATACATCCAAGCCTTGAGACTGTGGCGATAAACCCTTAAACAAATTAAAGGTTTATCTAAGTTATGTATATCGAATTCGGTCATTCCTTCCAATCCAAACAAACCCAGGATTTCAGGAACGGGAGTTGTCAATTCCTATGGTACCACTACCTACTAACGAACGGCGTGATCAATGTTAATGAATGTATTGTTCCATGTTAAACAAACCAAATGTCATACCAAAATGTAAGCATGTTATGAAAACATCTGTACTAAGTATGCACACAATGGGCGTACCTAACATGAAATGTAATGTGAAACGATGTACTAAGTATGCACACAATGGACATACATAGCATGAAATGTAATGAAAAATGATGTACTAAATATGCACACAATGGTCATACATAGCATGAAATGTAATGAAATCATGTACTATAATGTACTAACGAACATAGCAGGTATATGATGTCAAAGCAGGAAAGCATGAAAGTAACAAGTAGGCACATGTGTTCCACCCCAAAATGTTTGGAAAACAGTAAAAGAGGGGTCTATGTACTCACTTGAGATTACTCAGTAGTCCTGGAGTGACAATCAAATAATGATAGAGATCTCAGAATCAAACGGCACCTAATATAGGTAACTATGTTAATAAACCGGACCTAAATCGGAAGATCGGGTAGCATGAGGGTTTGTAAACCAAACGAGTATGGAGACTCGTGTAATATGGTTTAACAAAGCCTACATACTAATTGAAACCTAACATAATTGCTTACGACCCATTACGACCCGTTTAGATAGCTTATGCTACTTTAACGCGTCGTTCGCGTGAAACGCTTTTGGACCGCCTAACTAGTCCTATGACAAGTAGAATATGCCTAAACATGTTACATAATCAGTTATGTGACAAAGGTTTAGGTTACATATGCTTAATTACCAATTATACATGAAAAGGGTATTCTGGTAATTTACCTAAGGCATATAAACTACCTATCATACAACTACTCAAACGATGTGACCATAGGGTATAACCTCGGAAGGTTATTCCCTACCTACTATGGTCACCTAATGTGTTTGGTCGGATCCTAATGATCGACCAAATGGGTCGGGTTCGAGGTATAAGCGATTTATTAGATCGCTTACCCTACGACCCTAGACAACGTGGTAATCAGTAGGCATAGTCCCAAGGGACTATAACCAACGTGATTACACTCACGTTGCGAAGTTCAAACGAACTTCGCATTGACCATAAACTGGTCAACGCAGAAAGTCAAACAAAGTTTGACTTTCAGACTAGAAAAGACTCGAAAAGCAATAAAAGAACGAAAGAATACTTACGAAGGGTCCCCGAATGCTAATCTCGATCCAAGAATCTCAGGTATGAAACAATGGTTTCAACTTAGAGTTTCTCAAATCAAGATTCTAGTGAGTTTAGCAATGGGTGGGGTTGGGTATTTATAGTATTCGGGTAACCGTTAAGATCGTTTCATGGAAACCGTGCTCGAATCTCATGCGTACACTTGTTGGAATGTTATGGTAGGTAAATTTGCCACCCACCATAAGGAATTGACACTTGGAATTGGGATTGGGAGTGCAAAACAGCTGCAAACAGGCTGTAAAACAATGAATCTGGTCTGCAGAGGCTGACACGGCCCGCTTCAGGATTAGACAAAACGCAGGCGGGCCGCCTGGCCTTGTCTGATCAGCACAAATTTGCTGAAATTACAGTTTTGGTCCCTGCACGTGTTTAAGGCCATTTCCGACACTTCTAAGGCCCGTAAAGCCAACTTTAAGGCCCTAAAATGATGCCTAAACATTGTGGACATGAAACATGCTCAAAAATATGCCGGGTGTTGGTTTGTTTGGTCGTACGAACGCGATGTTCGCTTAATTACGACGGAATGCGCATAAGCGCGAAAAACGATCCAAATGACGCGACGAATGGATTTTTCTTAAGCCAAACACTAAAGCATAATATAGCATGCTTACATAAATTTTTGGATGTCCGGATGTATTCAGAACGTGAGTTATGCGCGAAAGTGCAAACTTGTGCACTTTTTGACACTTTTAGTCCCTGAATGACCCAAAAGTTTATTTTAGCATACCGAACCCCTCAAAGCCTATTTCTAAGCTATGTAAAGGATATTTATGGTATGTTTAACTTATGGTCATGTTCTGGAATGTCTGTTACAGTTCAAATTGGCATACTTTCGCAGTTTGTCAAGTTTAGTCCCTGTAAGCGAATTAACTTGTTTTTGCCGTACCAAAGCCTTCAAAACTTATTTCTAAGTTATGGAAGGGTTATTTAAGGTATGTTAAGTATATGTTGAAGTTCCGGAGTATTTGTCGCATTAAACTGGTTACGTTTACGCATCAGTTTGCGTATAACTCTCCAGAAAGCGATGTAGAGTTTGAAATTGAACAAAAGTCAAAACATGAAAAATGTAAAACACAACCAAACAAACATTGGGATCAAATAACATTGTTTTATTGATAACTGGACTGTTCACAATGATTACAAGCACAGATGTTACAAAAATAGGTATGTCAACGTAAAAATGCCTGTGAGATACATAGGTTTTGTGAAAATAGGATTCATGACTTGTAAGTTTAAGAAAATCTTTAATAAAGTTTAGTCATGAACCTTGTAAATTGATTTGTTTTGTAAATCATTTGAAAAACAATAAGATCAGATGATATGTATAAATAAATGTAAGGTTAAATGAATAACCATGTAAGATGAGTTTGTTTGTAAAACTATGTCTTGTGAAAAGTATGTTATTTGTATAAAATGTTATATGTCTTAAATTGAAATGATTCAAATAACGCTACGATATGTAATACCATACAAGCACTTATATATAGGAAGTACCAGCGGCGTATCCACCATGCTTGTATCATATTACACACGCCTCGTTACCTAAGTCACTTACTCAAACCAAACCACCAAGATGTAATGTTTAACAATTGTAGAAATGTTTATGTATAGTCCAATGTCTATTGTCAAATGTAAATCATGTTAACAGATACAAAAGGTTCACACGGTTCAACAGTTACAAACAGTTCATATAATCAAATGGTTACGACGGTTCACATAGTCAAATGGTTACAACGGTTCAAAATGTAATATAATGTGTTCATATGCTGGATGAGCATATGCAACCTAAATGCAATGTAAAACAATGTCTAGTGTGCTAAGTAAACATACATAGCAGAAATGTAAAGTAATGTACTAAGTATGCACTAAATGGACATACATAGCATAAAATGAATTGTAAAGTAATGTACTAAGTATGCAACAATGGACATACATAGCATAAAATGTAATGTAAAACGATGTACTAAGTATGCAACAAAGGACATACATAGCAAAAACACAATGAAATCATGTACTATAAATGTACTAATGAACATAGCTAGTATATGATGTGAAAACATGGAAAGCATGAAAGTAACAAGTACGCACATGTGTTTCACCCCAAAACAGTTTGGAAAATAGTAAAAGAGGGGTCTATGTACTCACTTGAGATTGCTTAGTAGTCCTTGAGTAACAACCAAACATTGCTAAAGATCACGAATATCAAACGACACCTAATATAGGTAACTATGTTAATAAACCGGACCTAAATCGGAGGATCGGATAGAATGAGGGTTTGTAAACCAAACGAGTATGGAGACTCGTGCAATATGGTTTAACAAAGCCTACATACTAAAATGAAACCTAACCTAAGTGCTTACGACCCATTACGACCCGTTTAGGTAGCTTATGCTACTTTAACCCGTCGTTCGCGTCAAACGCGTTCGGAACGCCTAACTAGCCCTATGATAAGTAAAATATGCCTTAACATGTCTAATATTGTTGCCAAATCAGTTTAGATATCAAAAGTTATGTTACATATGCTTAAAATGAATTTTGGCGTAAAAAGGGCATTTTGGTAATTTACCTAAGGCATATATACTACCTATCATACAACTACTCAAACGATGTGACCATAAGGTATAACCTCGGAAGGTTATTCCCTATACAAATATGGTCACCTAATGTGTTTGGTCGGATCCTAATGATCGACCAAACGGGTCGGGTTCGAAAGTATAAGCGATTGTTTAGATCGCTTACCTTACGACCCTATATAAGCACTAAACTAAAAGTGACGAGCTAAGCATGTTAAAACATGCTTAACTAAGTTTAGAAAACAGGTTTGGTATCAAAACAAACGGTTTTGATACCCAAGAGTAGTTTGGTTACAAAATACGCATAAATGCGTATTTTGGCCGAAACTACGACTCGTCACTGAGCCTAGATAACGTGGTAATCAGTAGGTATAGTCACAAGAGACTATAACCATCGTGATTACGCTCACGTTATGAAGTTCAACCGAACTTCGTGTTGACCATAAACTGGTCAACGCAGAAAGTCAAACAAAGTTTGACTTTAACGCTTAAAGAATAAAAGAATGAAGGAACACTTACAAAGGGTCCCCGAAAGCTTTGATTTCCAAATATTTCTCAGGTATGAAGTGATAGAACACCCCAACTTAGAGAAAAATCAGATTTCAAGTGGGTTTTGAGTTGTGATGGGTTGGGTATTTATAGGAATGTTGGAACCGTTAAGATCGTTTATCGAATAACGTGCTTTGATCTTGTCCCTACACTTGTTGCAACCTTATGGTACCCAAATTGGCCCCCCACCATCAGAGATTAACATGTGGCAAAGGATTTGGGAGTGGTTAACAGCTGTTAACAGCTGGTTTAGAACATTCTGATGTGCTGGGGACCCCTTACGGGCCGTAAGGGTGGTGGCTTACGGTCCGTAAGCCATCAACTATGCAGAAATGACAGTTTCAGTCCCTGCACCTTGTTTCGTTGCGTAACGGCACTTCTAACACCCGTCAAACCCAATTTCAAGCTCCACAATGATGTTAAGACATAGGGAACATGAAATATGCTTGAAAACAGCTCGGATGTCGGTTTGTTTGGCCGCACGGTTGCGATGTTCGGTTAATTACGACGGGAGTCGTAACGAACGTAAAAACGATCCAAATTAAGCGACGAATTGATTTTTCTTATGCCAATCACTAAAATAAAATATTTTAGTGCTTACATAAATTTTTGGATGTCCGGATGTATTCAGAACGTAAGTTATGCGCGAAAGTGCAAACTTGTGCACTTTTTGACGCTTTTAGTTCCTGAATGACCCAAAAGTTTATTTTAGCACACCGAACCCCTCAAAGCCTATTTCTAAGCTATATAAAGGATATTTAAGGTGTGTTTAACTTATGGTCATGTTCCGGAATGTCTGTTACAGTTCAAATTGGCATACTTTCGCAGTTTGTCAAATTTAGTCCCTGTAGGCGAATTAGCTTGATTTTGCCATACCAAAGCCTTCGAAACTTATTTCTAAGTTATGTAAAGGTTTTTTATGGTATGTTAAGCCTATTTAACTATTCCGGAGTGTTCGTTTCATTAAACTGGTTATATTTACGCATCAGTGCGCGTATAACCTTCCAGAAAGTGATTTAAAGCTTGAAATCGAACAAAAATTGATATGTGCAAAAGATACACATATTTATATAGATCCCAAGTATGAAATACAATATTTCATTGGTTTGGTATTTGTTTGATGGTCGCAGTGACCCAGGTGTCACACCATCCACAAAACTTGGCTTTGACAAATCAAAAGTCACGTGTTTCAGGGGTAAACAAAAAGGACATTTCAAACGTGAATGTCGTAATGCTCCTGCTGATGATACTGCAAATCCATTCCGCGAGGATTACTACAAAAGAGCAATCTATCATCAGAATAAATCAGAACGACCCAGAATGAAGCAGCTTGAGGATACCCCCAAAGAGAAATCAAGAGCACTTGCTGTTATTCATGATGATGAAGGTTTTGATTGGAGTGAACTGCTACCAGAGGAAGATGCAGTAGGATATGCTTTCGTAGCAGAAAAGGTTATTCCTGTCAAAGACACCAGAACTGAAGAACAAAATACCTTGCAAGAAAGCAGAATTCAAGATGATCAGATTATCTAAGGTGTTCAGCAAAGCCAAGAAAGCAAAGAGATGGGATGCTGATAGAGAATGTTACCTTGATCCTCAAGGAAACATTGCTATTGATACAAAAACTCTTAGTATTGAAGCTTTCATTGAGGAATTTGCTGCAGAAGAAGATGCCAGACAGAGAGAATGGTGGGGAGGAGGAGAAGCTGTTGAAAAAGAAAAAGAGAGAGAGAAAGAGTCTCAGTCGAAGAAAATTGATGATGGAATTATCGATACTTCACAAGAACTTACCGCTGAAAACTTGGGGAAGATGGCTGACAAAGTGCTTGCTGCAAAGGAACTTGAGGTAGACTCTAAGTCTGAAACTGAGTCTAAAAGCAAGGTCAGTTCAAACGTTTCAACAAGTGAGACAGGTAAGAAAGTCAAAGGTGATAGTGACTGCAAAAGTTGCATGAAAAACTGCAAGTTTTGTAGTACACTCACTTACCTTAGTGATACAAAGGTTGAAGAACTGACAAAAAGAGTCAGAAAGGTTGAAGATTAGATTCTAGATCGTGATAAAATGCTAAAAGCTTCAAATGATCGAGCTAACATGTTAACTGAGAGAATTGAAAATGATAAAATTGAAGTAGAAAGAATTAACAAAGAAAATGAAAAATTTGTTCTTGAAAATCGTAAAATTTCTGAAAATTTTGACAAACTAAAACGATCGGTAAAAGATTCTGATGAAAGAAATGGTAAAACCAATAAAGAAAATGAGCATTTAACTGTGGTTCTTAGACATAAAGAAGAGCAAATCAACCAACAATTGGATGAAATTGCTAAATTGAAGCTTCAATTTGAAGAAGCTAAGATTGAGAATGAGCGTATCAATCTGAAATTAACCAGTTACAACTCCGCAAGCTTTGTTTTACAACACATTGTTCCTAAACCCATTGGGAAAAACAAAGCAGACGAAGATGTTTACTCGGATGGAACTGGGGTTGGGTTTAATCAGGTTCCACCACCAGTTTTAAACAATTATTCAAAGAAAAAGTCCGGGTTGGTTAATGATGAAGATGAAACAAATGAAATAAAACTTCCAGAGTCAATTAATGTTACATTTTCTTCATCATCATCTGATGATAGTGTTCAACTGATATTGTTAAAAGCATGGCTGAAAGTGTTTTGAAGTCTGATAGTGATTCAGCTGATGATGATGAGTGTTTTCTGGACAAATACATTCCGAAGTCAAAATCCAAAAACAACTTAAATGAAGAACCTACTCTTGTCATGTACAAGATGTCGGGATCGGATAAGTTGTATTCGGATTCTGAGTTTCCTCTGGAGAATGTTAATGTTGCTAAATTGAAAAGTGTATTCAAACTGATTGAGATTGATTTGTCTGAAGTAGAAGGCTTAAATCAGACGAAGAGGCAAATGAATTTTGAAAAATATAAAGTTTACTACAAGAAACCTGTTGTTCCACCGCGTTTTTATAACAACAATCAAAACAGATGGTCGGGTGGTTATCAGGGTGGTAAGAATTATCAGAAAAAGAATGTTCAAAACAAAAGGTTTGCTGAAAAGAAGGTGTTTGTTTCGAGTTCAAGTTCACTTTCTGATGAAGAATCTAAGATTTTTTCGAAAACAAATGAAGAATTCTTTGAGAAGAAGGCCTCACAGCCTCAGTCTGAAGGCACAAGTCGGGTAGTTGACACCCGAACATGCTTCAAATGCAATCAAGTTGGACATATTGCATGAAAGTGTACCAACTTGAAGCCTAAGACTGAAGTTGTGATGAATTCAAGAAAGAAAGATGATGTGAAGGGAAAAGCTCCATTGGTTGTTGAGAAAAAGGTTTTGAAAAATGACAACACAAAGATCAAAACTGAACCTGTTAAAAATGTGGTAACTAAAAATGACAAGTTTTACAAACGGGTTGCTTCGCCTCAACAAACATGGAAGCCAAAAGTGGTTGAAAAGAAAACAAGTTCTCCAAAACCAAAGGTTTCTGAGACTGAAAAACAATCATCTTCTACTACTCCAGTAAAGATGAATGTTCCTTTGGATTACTATGAGAAACTTGAAAAACAAGAGTCTGTTATTTCTGAGAAAAAGGTTGTTTCGAAAGACCAACCATCTGGTCAACCTCAAAAAGATGAATTTTTCTTGTATAAAGAGGTTGAGGTTGGGTCTGCAGAAAGCTTAAAGATGAACGACAAGAACTTTCTGCCACTTTACATTGCAAAAAATTACTTAAATGTCAAGTTACCTGAGTCCAAAGAGGTTTGGGTAGCATCAAAATCTCACTAAATATTTTTGATATGTGCAGGAGCTTCCAAGATCCGTTTCACAATGGATTATGGATAGTGGAGCTTCTCGGCACATGACAGGGAAGAAAACCCTACTGTATGATGTTAGAGGGTTTAATGGAGGTTACGTTGGATTCGCAGGTAATCAAGGTGGTCGTATAGTTGGAGAAGGAACTTTATCGAATGGGATTGTCACATTTGAAAGAGTTAAGTACATTGCTGAGCTTGAGAACAATCTTCTGAGTATTTCTCAGATTTGTGATCGCATGTACCCTACTCACTTTACAGACAAAGAATGTTTGATTTTGAAACCAGGATTTGTTGTTCCCGAAGAGTGGATTATCATGAGGGCACCTAGAGTGAATGATCTGTACGTGTTGGACATGAGTGTAGCTACTACAACCACGGGTCAGGTTCATTGTTTTGTGTCAAGAGCAAGTGAGAAGGAATCGCAGTTATGGCATCGAAAGATGGGCCATATTCACTTGAGAAAAATGAATCACCTGGTGCATAACGATTTAGTTACTGGTGTTCATGTGAAAGGATTTCATCTGGAAGGGGAATGCCTTAACTGCATCAAAGGCAAGCAGAAAAAGAAATCACATCCTCAAAAGAAAGTCAACTCAGTATCAAGACCTTTAGAGAGACTTCATATGGATCTTTTTGGTCCAGTAAATGTCAAAAGTATTACTGGGGATCTCTACTGTCTAGTAGTAACAGATGATTATTCCCATGGGTTTCATTTCTGAAGTCGAAAGATGAGACGTTTGATAGTTTAATGGCGTTGTTCAGGAAAATTGAAAATCTGTACCAAAGGCGTATCAAAAGAATCAGAAGTGATAATGGTACTGAGTTCAAGAACAACAAGATGGAAGAATATTGTGATGAGAGAGGTATATTGCATGAATTTAGTGCTCCTTACACTCCGCAGCAGAATGGAGTAGCTGAAAGAAAGAACAGGACGCTAATTGAAACGGCTAGGACGATGCTTGCTGATTCAAAGCTACCAGTAAACTTTTGGGCAAAAGCAGTATCCGCCGCATGCTATACGCTCAACCGGGTTCTCACTGTCAAGAAATTCAACAAGACATGTTTCGAGCTGATCAATAACCGCAAACCGAACCTGAAGTATTTAGAACCGTTTGGGTCACCCTGCACTGTTCTAGAGCCTTTTGGAAAGTTTGGTGCAAAGAGCATTGAAGACATTTTCGTGGGTTACACAAGTCCATTGAAACGAGTCTTTGTTCCAAGCTTGAAGCGGATTATTGAAGCACACAATGTTGAATGCCAAGGTCACACAATGCCACCGCAGAATCCTGGAGATTCATGGCATTTTCATTATGACACTTTATGGGATTCTTTTGACATGGAAGAAGAAAAGGAAGAAGAAGAAGACTTCTTTGATGAGTTGGATATTCTAAGAGAGTATGAAGAATCGCAGGAAAGGTTACCAGCTGAATATTCAAGTCGACCGCGACAAACTTCAAATGGTGATGAAGCAGGTCCTAGCAATGCTGGAGAACATGATGATATTCAACAAAATGAAGTTGATCATGATAATCAGACGGCAGTCAATGATAATCAAGAATCTGATAACATGCCAGTATTTGATCGTGGTGATTCAGATTCTGAGGGGGAGCAAATCCAGATTTCAAGTCAAACAAACCCAGTCGGTGAACAAGGTGCAAATCAGAATGTTACTAATCTGGAAGGCGAGGTAGATGTTCCAGGCGAGGTGATGCCGAGAACTCTTTCATACCATCCAGAAGACTTGATCATTGGAGAATTACAATCAGGCGTTCGCACTAGACGTCAAATTGACCAAGGCCTTACATGTTTTTATTCTACAGTAGCATCTTTACAAACTGAGTCACTAAGTTGTTTTATTTCGTAGATCGAACCGTGAACATATAAAGAGGCGCTAACTGAAGATTCTTGGGTCAATGCAATGCAAGAAGAGTTGAGTCAGTTTGAGAAGTTAGGCGTGTGGAAGTTAGTAGACTTGCCTGATGGTCAGAGGAAGATAAACACCAAGTGGGTGTTCAAGTGCAAGAGGGATGATCGTGGGGTTGTTGTTCGTAACAAAGCTCGACTCGTTGTCCAGGGTTTCAGTCAGCAGGAGGGTATAGATTTCACCGAAGTGTATGCTCCAGTGGCTCGACTAGAAGCAATCAGAATCTTCCTAGCATTTGCATCTTGGAAAAGTTTTAAAGTTTATCAGTTAGATGTAAAATCGGCGTTTCTCTACAGGAAGGTAAAAGAGGAGGTATATGTCGGACAACCACCGGGTTTCACCGATCCAATCCACAAAGACAAGGTCTACTTGTTAGACAAAGCGCTGTATGGTTTACACCAGGCCCCGAGAGCTTGGTACGAGACATTGTCTCAACACCTGCTAGCCAACAGTTTCATTCGTGGAAAAGTGGATGCCACTCTCTTCACCAAAGAGGTCGACGGTCATCTTCTGATTGTTCAAATATACGTGGACGACATCATATTTGGGTCTACAAATGAGAATCTGTGTAAAGATTTTGAACGAGTTATGAAGCAGAAATTCGAAATGTCATCAATGGGTGAGATGAAATTCTTTTTGGGACTGCAGGTTGATCAACTACCCAAAGGAATATTCATACATCAAACGAAGTATGTTCATGATATCTTGGAGAAATTTGGGATGTCAGGTTCTACTCCAGCTTCCACCCCATTAGCGACGAACCATGGGATAAACCCTGATCTCACCGGAGAGAAGGTAGATGAAACGATGTATCGTTCCATGATCGGATCGCTGATGTACTTGACTGCTTCAAGACCCGATATTATGTATCCAACCTGCCTCGCAGCAAGATTTCAATCTAATCCTAGAGCTTCGCACATGGTTATTGTGAAAAGGATATTACGTTACCTGAAATGAACTCCCTCATTGGGGTTGTGGTATCCAAAAGATGGCGAATTCATGCTCGAAGGTTATTCCGATTCAGATTTCGGATGCTGCAAAGTTAACGCTAAATCAACAACAGCGGGATGTCAGTTTTTCGGACCACGATTGGTCACCTGGCAATGCAAAAAGCAGACCTCTGTGGCTTTATCCACATGTGAAACGGAGTACGTATCTGCTAGCAGCTGCTGCTCTCAGATCTTGTGGATCCAGCAACTGATGCACGACTACGGTTTGCAATTTCTTAACACCCCTATCTTTGTTGATAATGAGACAGTGATTAACATTACTAAAAATCCTGTTCATCACGCTAAAACGAAACACATTGAAATTCGTCATCACTTCATCCGAGATTGTTTCGAGAAGAAGTTGATACGAATTGAGAAAATCCACACTGACGAGCAAAAAGCTGATTTACATACCAAAGCATTTGATAAAAATCGTTTTCAATATTTGCTAAAACTGAATGGTATGAAGCTTTTATCGGTGTTGGAAGAGATTCTTGGCGTTGATGAAGGAGACATTGTAGATGATGATGTTGAGAAGCAATCTGCAATGGTTTGTCGATTTTTTACCTGTTTTTGGTATTTTGGGGGAGAGTATAGGGTAATATTTTCAGAAAATACAAAAACAGTAAAAAAATTCAAAAATCCAAAAACAATAGAAAAACAGAAAAGAGCTTGTGTAAAAAGGGAATATGATAGTACATCGGCTTGACAGTTACAGTATGCTAAAGATATGTAATGTTTAAAAAGGGTTAAATAGTCTCGCTGATGATGTGCCGATAGGTTTTTACACATTTAGTAGGTTTGTTCGGGATATAAACCTAAAATCCTTACTTGCTTATTTCGTGGGGAACATTACTTGGATATATAGGTAACCCCTGAAATCTTGTTTGAAGGATCCCTCTTTCTGAGATACTAGGTCTTTATACTCAGTGATATCTGGGGTATTATTCCGGGACTTCTGATAATGCGGAAGCAATTGCCTAGTCCCCGAATAATACTTTCTGCATTGCTTGAAATATAGCGCCGCCCTCAGCAAAAATGATGAAACAATAAAATTGATAATCATTGCTGTTGTAAAAAAAGATCCTCTAAAGGGGACCCACTAAAGTCGAACCGTCATCTCTCTGCTGAACGGAAGTTCTGACCTGAGCTCTCACGGTTTTAACAATTTAACCCCTTACAGATATCATCTGTGGTATACTCATCTGTAAGACTGAATATTGGGATTTGGATACGGGAGTATATTCAAGAGGTGGGACACATGAATGAGTTTAAGTATTAAAACACTAAATCCGTATCCTGGACAGATTGAAATTTGTGTGAGAATTTAAAGTGGATCAGTATATCGACAATCTAAGCGAATTGTTTAATTCTGTGTATGTAATTAAAGCTTAACGGTACTTGTGACTTGTCGAATAGCTGATATGATTCCCTAACACGCTCACCAAAAATATGTTTGTAAATAGTTTACATTTTCTACATTTTATTTCTGTATTTCATTTCTAGTTTAGAAGCTTAATTAAAAATCCAAAAAGATTTTACACTTCTGCTTTATTTTCTGACAAACCAAAGTGGAGAGTTGATCTTCAGATTTGAATTGAAGCAGATGCAGGAAGTTTCTGGACTGGATGATGAGTTTGGAGCTTAACATGATAAGTTTGTGAAAGTTGAAAAGTTAAAGCAAGTTCATTAATTTGAAACTTGTAAATTTCAGAAAATTGTTTGAACTTATTAGTACAAATGTCAGTGTGATTTATTTCTGATCAACCAAGGTCATTAAATTGGACTTGGTAGACAAATTGAGTAATCATGGTCATTAATTTGGACCTGGATACTTAAGTGGATTTCTAAACACTGATAAGATCATTAAATGAGAGTGAATGGTAAGTTTGGATTGAAACTGTTATTGTCATATATCTTATATTTAGGTAGAGATTATGTAGGAAACAGGAATCAAGTTCCCCATGGCAACGAAAATGTCAAAGATTGAACCAGAATTCAAGTCCCAACTGATTGAGAAGGGGAGTCATCGAAAGGGGGAGTCTAGATTCTGGATCAACATTTAAAGGGGAGATTGATGGTTATAGTTGGAATATAAAAGATTGAAGGAAGCTTTTACAATGTCAAGAAAATTTGGAAAGAGACAAAGACTAAAGACTCGTCGCCAAAGACTTCCTCAACAACCAAGGGGGAGTCTGTTGGTGCATCTAGTGTATGTTAACTTCGTCTTAATCGAGTCTTATGTCTAGATAGGATAAACGAGCACACAACAGGGTCAAAATTTAGGGTTTTATATGTAAAAGTGGGTGATTCCGCTTGAAAGTGTCAATGTGCAGTTCAAGCGAAATCAACATATGTTATTTCGCTTGAAACAACATGTGACATGTTCAAGCGAAATCAAAACATTATATATATGTGTGTGTTGTGTTCATTTGGAGCGGAATCTGGTCATTGTCTCTGAGTCGAGGTGATGTCCATTTTGTCATTTGAACGTGTAAAAAGCTCAGGATTGATCAATAAAAGGATAATTAGAAAGGAACAAGCTGTGTTGACATCTTTTACATTGATTCCGCCTTTGTACTTGATGATGAACTACTCATACTGACTATTTAGGGTCATCGAACGATCCAACAGACGTTGAGGATAAACCGGTATTAAAAGCTCTTATGTCCTTGGACGACCTTGGTATCTTACCAACACTATACTACGCTCACGATGGGTGCACTTGCCCATATGTGTGTTTAGTGTTAGTAAATATCGTGTTTTATAAATTTAAAACTTGGCTAAAAAGTGTTAAAGGGCTTAAAATATATAAAAAAATCTATAACACTACACGCACATCAGTTTGTCTTATTTGTTTTACAGGTAATCAGGTAATCTGGGATAATCTGGAATTTCGGTGAGGAGCGTTAGGAAGTTGCTGATCAAGATTCTTTATTTTAGCATTGTAATAAATATAATTAGGATCTTTTATTTAATGTTATGGATTGGTTTTAGTTTTGATATCTGTAAGAGTGAAACGTCAGCCCTAGTGGGGTTGGGGTGTTACATTGGACCTCTTAGAAGGAAGGCGTGAAAACGCAGCAATCAACGAGGCCAAATACAATACAAAACAAAACTTGAAAAGTACTACAACGCGTGCGTCCGCATCTGCACATTCAATCCGGGAGATTATGTCCTTCTCAATAACGAGGCTTCTAACGAAGAATGCCCAGGGAAACTTGCCCCCAAATGGGAAGGACCCTATCTCATCCAAGAGGTACTGGGCAAAGGCGCGTACAAGCTATAAACATTGGAAGGAGACCCTATTGCGAGAACATGGAATGCACAACAACTTAGACGCTGTTACATGTAAGCTACGTTTACATTTTCCATGTAACCTACTGGCCCGTGGGCCACTTGTCAATAAATAAATGAACAATTCAATGCAATATTGTTGATCTAGTCTATTACAAATGCGTGTTCCAATTTGCGGTATCTACAAAAACAGATTGGCAAAATCTTCATTCGTGATACCCATACAAAGTGGCAACCACACACAAATATTGTAATAGGCCATCAAAGGCGAAACATCGATGTCTATCCGGCCGGATACGTACACGCGGTTTTCTCAAAACCTAAAAACAATTCCTAGGCCCTAACGGGATAAAAAAGGGAATTGACTAATACTTACACGACAAAGATGTAAAGTATACTCAACCGCACTCTACAGCCAACAGAGTCATCCATATACTTGCATATCACCTAGACATGCAAATGGCAAATAATTACTTAGTATTATTTATATGCGCCTGAAACATTGGCCTTAAATAAACACTATTTCACCCGCGCTCACACAAAGACAAAGTAAGTGTTATTTACTTATACACTTTGAGCCACGCGTACTTGCATATCACCTAGACATGCAAATGGCAAATAATGACTTAGTATTATTTACATGCGCCTGAAACATTGGCCTGAAATAAACACTATTTCACCCACGCTCACACAAAGATAAAGTAAATGTTCTTTACTTATACACTTTGAGCCACGCGTACTTGCATATCACCTAGACATGCAAATGGCAAACTTGGAGTTAATGTTATTTACAAAGGCTTTAAACATTGGCCTTATAAAACATTAACTCTCATACGTTCAAAAGCAAGAAGTAAAAACACTTGTACACATTGAGAAGAAGGATAAAACTTTATATCCAAAAGATTTCTACACCTATGCGGTGCACAAGGAATTCTACATAAGTTTTTCTCTAACATTTACATCAAAAAGGAAGTTAAACAAGGCACGCAGGCCAACCTAATCTGCTTTTATACCACTGGTGCCCACATCATTCTTCGCACCACCAACAACTTCATCCTCCTCCTTAGGTCGTTCATACAACAACCGCAAACAGTCCACATAATCTTCCGCCTCCAAACATTTCTCAGTATCTTCAATGGCGGAAATGGACAAGTTGTTGTATGCATCCACCACTGCGGCATACAAAGCTTCAGTATCTACGCCATGGAACCCAGATCTTTCATCAGTAAATCTGCTATTTAAAAAGGGGTTCACATGGGAACTGTACTCGTTGTAACCAGCCTTAAACCTATCCTGTCGTGCACGATCCTTAAGCTCATTAACGGCAGTCGCGTTCTCAGACGCGTCAAGAATGGTTCCTACAATCTGCAAAAACACAAGTGACAAGGTTAACAAAGGCAAACCTAAGGATGAGAAAGGCACCAGGTACTTACGTGCCCAATACCGTGGTCACGCATCCAATCACGATCTGCCTTAAGTTGATTTAGAGAGGTAGTCAAACCATCTTTGACCTCCGCAGGTTCCCTTGCCCGCGTCTCAGCTTTAGTCGCGCGGGCAGTGACCTCTTCAAGGATGGACACCCGTTTATGCACTTCTACCTATCAACAACAGACAATCAATTACACTTAAGGAATAAAGAAACGACTCAAGTATAGTCACAGTTTATACCTTGAGTTCCTCGACAGCTTTGTTCAGCTTACTGCGGTCAGCATCCGCCTCTTGAAGCACCTTCGCACCGCGTGCCTCCGCCTCTTTTACAGCCGCTTCAGCTACGGCCTTTTCCTTCACCAAAGCAGCGTTTGCGGCCTTGAGATTGTTCAACTCCTGGCGAACACGGAAAAGTTTTTCATTCTCTCGAGCACAAGCTTCCCTCCAACCCTTGCGCTCATCAGAAAACAATTTTTCAAGAGTACGAACATGTTTAAGGCCAGCAGATGTAGCCCAAGTCTCAGTCTGCTTCAGCTTCTCAAAAGCAGCTATATCTTTTTTCAGCTGCTCCGCACCCTCTTGAGCAGCCTTCACCATTGCCTCAGCTTCAGCCCACAGGCGAATGGTTTCCTCCTCTCTGCGACCCAAGGCATTGTAATCTTCCATAATTGCATTCGCAATTATGGAACTTCCAACAAGCATGGAAGACAACTGATTTACCCGATTTTTACGAGGCAAACCACGCGCCCGAAGAGTCTCAAAAGGGGTTCCCAAACCCTTCAAGATCTCCCTGCAGACTGAGGGATCATTGGAAATGTCATCCCCTTGCATAACATTCCAATGGGGGCGGTGGTAATTCAAACCCCGGTCCTCTGCATAAGAGCGGTAATAAAATTCCAATTCAATCTCGCCTGGCTGAATGGAAGGGTGATCTTCAACCCCCGTGCCTGCGGCAGTCGAACCGGATAACTTCTCAGCAACGGGGGACTTCGGTTTCTCAGCAATAGGGGACTTCGGCTTCTCGCCCCCTGAACTTCTGCCTCATTGGGATCAATCAATTTGTTGGATGAATCCAACGTATCCGCAATCGTTTCACCCGCGGTCTTCCTCACGGTGTCCTCCGCTTGAACAGATGGCGGGGTAACCAGCTTAATAGAAGGACTTCTCCTATCCTCCTTCTAGACTTCCACGTCCGCCGCTTTCGGAGGAGTGGAAAACAAATTGACCGGTTCTTCCCGGATTTCTACACAAAACAAAAAACACCTATCAGCTACAACTGCTAAAACACTTGTATTATATATTACCAACTTACCAGTTGTAACCGAAGGTGTTGGCATCGGGATCGCAATCCCCCGAGTTCTTCTCAACTTAGGAGCTTTTTGCCCACCGGCAACAGGGGCATCTCCTTTCCTTTTCTTATCATCAACGGGTTTAGTACCCGCAAATGATCCGCCCGCAGCCGCACCACCACCTGGAACACCGAATCCTTCAAGGGTGTCAGACACTACCACGTAATCATCGTATTTGCATAAACGAATACGAGATATGCCTGCCACCTCCGGAACCAAAGGAGGAACAACAACCGACTCATGCGGTTTCTTCGGTTTGCGAAACCGCTTATCACCGTGCTTCTCCACGGGCTACTTGGGAACACCCGCTACCGCAGGGTCTCCCAGGGCACCTAGATCTCCTGCGTTTAGTTCATCAAAAAACACTCAGCAGGGATAAATGGTTTACAAAACAATAAAGGAATAATAGACTACTATACCTTTGCCTTACGGCAACACCACCTCCAGTGAGTCCCGTTCAGGCAACCGGAAATTGTCACGAATGGTGCGGTTGAACCCTTCCTCACCATCCTCACAAGCAACTACCGCAACCTTGCCCTTAAAGTTCGGGAAAAACATTCTCCAAAGTGGAGCATCCTCTGACAACACATTTGTACAAACTCAGTAACAAAAACAAGGAAGCACAAAACCGCACAAGAAAAAACCACTTACCACCACTTTTTCCCGCGCCACGGGCCTTGCTTTCCTGTAACACCTGTGCCTCCACGGCCATCAAACAAATACCGAACCAATGAAATATCATATTTCATACTTGGGATTTGTAAAAATATGTGTATCATTTGCACATATCAAATTTTGTTCAATTCCAAACTCTAAATCGCTTTCTGGAAGGTTATACGCGCACTGATGCGTAAATATAACCATTTTAATGCAACGAACACTCCGGAATAGTGAAATAGGCTTAACATACCTTAAATAACCTTTACATAACTTAGAAATAAGTTTTGAAGGCTTTGGTATGGTAAAATCAAGTTAATCCGTCTACAGGGACTAAATTTGACAAACTGCGAAAGTATGCCAATTTGAACTGTAACAGACATTCCAGAACATGACCATAAGTTAAACACACCATAAATATCCTTTACATAGCTTAGAAATAGGCTTTAAGGGGTTCGGTGTGCTAAAATAAACTGTTGGGTCATTCAGGGACTAAAAGTGTCAAAAAGTGCATAAGTTTGCATTTTCGCGCATAACTTACATTCTGAATACATCCGGACATCCAAAAATTTATGTAAGCATGACTATATTATGCTTTAGTGTTTGGCTTGCCAAAAATCCATTCGTGGCGTCATTTGGATCGTTTTACGCGCTTATGCGCATTCCGTCGTAATTAACCGAACATCGCGACCGTACGGCTAAACGAACCGACATCCGAGATATTTTTGAGCACATTTTAAGTTCCCTATACTTTAACTTCATTTTAGAGCTTTGAAATGGGGTTAACGGGCCTTAAAAGTGTCAGAAATGCCTTATATGCACTGCAGGGACCAAAACTGTAAATCTGCCCAAAGTTCATGCTTACGATGCGTATGTGTTTTTCCCCTATGATGCGTATGGGGTCTGCAGACCAGATGCAGAGTATTTAACAGCCTGTTTGCAGCTGTTTTGCACACCTAATCTCAATGCCACATGTTGATTTCCTATGGTGAGTGGCAAATGAGCTACCATAAGGTTCCGACAAGTGTACGGCTTTGATCGTGCCCCCTTTTCCAAGAAACGATCCTAACGGTGCTAGTATTCCTATAAATACCCACCAAGTTTTCACTTCTTCCTTACACTTGAATCTGATTTATGCCTTCTAAGTTGAAGTTTATACTTCATACCTGAAGGAAAATCGGATCAAAAGCTTTCGGGGACCCTTCGTAAGTATTCTTTCGTTCTTTTATTGCTTTTCGAGTCAGAAAGTCAAACTTTGTTTGACTTTCAGGGTTGACCAGCTTATGGTCAATGCGAAGTTCGTTTGAACTTCGCAACGTGATTGTAATCACGATGGTTATAGTCCCTTGGGACTATGCCTACTGATTACCACGTTGTCTAGGGTCGTAGGGTAAGCGATCTGATAAATCACTTATACCTTCGAACCCGACCCAGTTTGGTCGATCATTAGGATCCGACCAAACACATTAGGTGACCATAGTATATAGGGAATAACCTTCCGAGGTTATACCTTATGGTCGCTTCGTTTGAATAGTTGTATGATAGGTAGTTTATATGCCTTAGGTAAATTACCAGAATACCCTTTTCATGTATAATTGGTAATTAAGCTTATGTAACCTAAACTTTTGTACATAACTGATTATACAACATGATTAAACACGTTTAGGCATATAATACTTGTCATAGGACTAGTTAGACGTCTCGAACGCGCTTTGCGCGCAGGACGCGTTAAAGTAGCGTATGTTACCTTAATGGGTCGCGATGGGTCGAAAGCACTTAGGTTAGTCTCAATGTAGTATGTAGGCCTTGTTAAACCATATCATATGAGTTCCAATACTCATTTGGTTTACCAAGCCTCATCCTATCTGATCTCCCGATTTAAGTCCGGTTTATTTATATAGTTTTAGATTGCCGACTGATTCCGTGCTCCCTCTAGCTTTGTTTGGTTATTGTTCAAGACCTCTAAGCATTCTCAGGCGAGTACATTATTCCCCTATTTTACTGCTTTCAATTGTTTTGGGGTGACTCATATGTGCTAAATGTTTTCAAGGTTTTAACGATGGTATCAAAACGATTTTCGATGTTATAACGATGGTTTCAAAAACGATTAAGACGATTTATACAAAACTAATAACGATTTCGATAATGTGAACGAACTTGTTGGTTGTAGTTACATAACCAATGACATTCATTAGCAATGATCAAGCCGACCAGTATTAGGTTATGGTACCATAGGATCTGACAAATCCCGTTATCTTACTGCACCCGTGGTCATGTGTGGGGGTGGTGGGTAGCGACTGAATCTGTAATTATTAACTTACCCTTTGGTAAGGGTTTGTTAATGCGAAAACGAGAAGCGACGAGGTAAGCGAGTCACGAAGGTTTGAATGTTATTAGCGAGACGACCATATAAGTAGTTTCACGACCTAAAACGAATTATACGATTTGGGTAAACGATTGGTTTTCACACGATGTTTTAACGATTTGGGTAAACGATTGGTTTTCACGAGATTTATTAACGAGTTTTATTAACGATTTATTTCGAGATGTTTCACAATTTGCTTTACTAAAACAAATGTTTTTGGGTTAAGAGTCATGGCTACGAGGTTTTACAAACTATAACCCGCTTGATTTGAGTTGGTTAATTAAGTTGCAATATTATACTCTTTTTAAAACAAGGTTTTTAATAAAGTATTGCAACATCTAAACTAGCCATGATTTCGACACTCCTACAAAACCTATGTATTCGCCAGCATTTCTTTGCTGACCTCGTTTTCACATGTGTTTCAGGTATTGTTGAAAGATATCGATTAATAGGATGCATGCTCACATAGGACTGGACAAGGCCTTAGTGACTCAATAACAATGATAGACTATGTTTAAATTGTGTATTAGCAATTCCAGACGATGTAATTATTCAATGTTTAATAAAACAAAACACTTTTTGGTATCCATGGTTATGAAACAATGATTCTGTTGCAACACGCCTCGATGTTTCCGCCACGTTTTGTTGTTTTACGTGGTCGGGGTGTGACATTTCCTGCTCATCCTGCCTAACATCATCCGCAGCACCCACAACTGCGTATTATCCAACTTCACCCAACCAATGATCCTCAAGTCTGGGAACCAATCCACCGTATCTACTCTGGGGACGCTAATGTTCTCCGTTATGATCGGGTGCGTTACATTTCTAAACTGCAACTTTGCAGTAATAGCAGCAGTTTTAATGTAGAAGAACTTTGTCTTCCAGTTCGTCATGCCCTTCGGAGGGACCATCAGCTTGG
Organism: Helianthus tuberosus; assembly: GCA_030545235.1. NCBI lineage: Eukaryota > Viridiplantae > Streptophyta > Magnoliopsida > Asterales > Asteraceae > Helianthus > Helianthus tuberosus. Next base: position 85,699,871 of record CM060414.1, on the reverse strand, counting down.
GGGTATGATCTCGTTGACGAAAAGAGTAAAACCCCATTGACACAGACAACTGATAAAATCGTCGGAAATCTCCGACGATGGGTTCTATACCCAGAGCACGAAACGTATACTCGAAGTTTCGAATTCGAGTCATCCCAAAAGGACTAAGTTAAGAAATGTGGAGTTTATACCACTCCAAGACTTCAGCCACAAACATAGTCAACGACAACCGGAGATTACAGACTGCGAAAAAATCAGCAAACATCACATACCCCGCCAGGGCATCGCCGGCGGTGTCACCTTCTTGTGGATAAATAGCCCCATACTCTAGTGGCATCTGGACATCCCTCATAAGCACCTCAAACGAAGACCTTGACCATCTCAGAACCGACAAATTCTTACCCGGAGCATTTACTTCAGCCTCCTCATTCGCCGCCACCGGCGACGACGGTTCAGGGTTCCAGCCGAAGTAGAATGTGGGTTCGATGGTACAGCCATTGAGAAGAAGAAGAAAGAAAATAAACAAACGAGTACAAGAAACTCAGAAATCTCATCAGAAAATCAAAGGGTTTGATCGTAGAAGACGAAGGAACTAACTTTCTCTCACTGGAATTTTTTTTTTGAAATTTCGAACAAGTGAGTGGAAACCCCAAACGCTTTCCCCTTTTATACTCATCGCAATAAATGCCTCACAGAAACCGAACAGACGTGCTAAAAAAGAAGCGAGTTATGCGTCGCCACGTGTACAACAACAGTTTCTCTGACGGTTACCACGTGTGCATGGCCTCCCACGCGCCTGACATTAATAGACTTTTACACTTCTGCTACAGTGCAATAATTACCTTGGGCAGTGCAAACGTCCTTTCGTTTCAGCACATGCCAGGTAAATCCCACCAACTTCTACCAACCCGCACGTGCGGTCTATAACGTTTACAATAGGCGACAAGTGATGAACAAATCTCATGTACGCGTTATGCGGTTTCTATGGTTTCTCAAACCATAACCTAGACCGCATGCCGTTTTTTACATACCCCTCAAAATAGAAAAAAATATATATTTACACTATGTAAAGGGGAATAACCAACACCTTCATATATCCACTGCCACACGTGGAATATGCGGAGATGACAGACACGAGCCCGCACAGGTATGTCAGATACTCAGAACCAGCAATGTTCTTTGGACTGCGAAAACCGCTTCTCAGGAACAAACAAACCGCATTACCTTAAAGCTTCTTCAAGCTTCAAATCCCTCGTGTCTGGTTCACAACCACAGAGGGGACGCAAACAGCTTCTCCATAGGGAAAAGGATAAGTATGATGAGCGACCGCACATCAGCAACCCTGACTCCTGAACCTTCAAGAGCTACATCCAAGCGTAACACTCTTTTAAAGCGAGTCTTTTGTTACAAACCGCAGACACTCATGAGTCGCTACAGCTGAACGTAACTACGCGAACGGTAGCTACAGAAGAGCCACGACTAAGTCATCACACGGATGAGCAAAACTACTTCAAGGAAAACTGCTCTACAACTCTGCCTGAAGGAAAGTGGCTACAGAACGAATGTGGACGAGTTCACCCAGATTCCTAACCATCCGCGATGATCTCATTGAGCAACAAGCCAAACAACAATGGTAACAAGTCTGCTTATGACTTTGTTTGCCCACCTATGGGCCGCATAGAATAAACAATGGTGGGCACTGACATGCCTATGACCATGTTTATTTGCCCATAAATCAACTGAACGATTCACATTGTTCTACCAAACACGGCCAACAATGACGCAAACTCCCCCACATTGTTCGACCAAACATGGCCAACGATACAAGGGAACGAGGTAACCGCAAAGGACTTGCGGTTACTTGAGAGCTAAACTGGAAGAAAACGAACACCCCATAAAATAGGGATCATCGTTTCATGTGCAGTTGATAAACATAAAGCACCGGCAAGGCACTTAAAGCATTGCATCCGCAACCGCAAAGGTTGCACCTAGAGTTGAGGACACTGACATCTTCAGTCACCATCTCAAATGTTGGTTCGACACACCAACAGGTGGCAACCAAGCCTGATGACATCAGAAAAAGGTAGACCACACTACCGGATCAAAATTCTCGGCTGAGAATTTCGCATCAGATGAAAAATACTCACCGGTACGGAAGAGACGTCACACTACTCTACCGGATCTCCGGTTTGATTTACTTGAAGCAGGAGCAACGAACCAGACCTAGAATCTTCTCCACTCCAAGACCTCATAGTCCAGTATTCCTTCCACATGCAACTTGCATGAGGAAACAACACTAAACTGAGGGTACTTGAAGGGGTATGGTCCCAGAACTCGCACCAGCACAGTCGCGAGTGACCATTAGCCTTTTCAAAAACCCCCACCAACAAGAACTTATCTGCGTCCGTGCGGGTACGCGCGAACGCAGCGGTCGAATCCAATCGGTCAAGCGATGAGAAGACTTAACTTGTGTATGAAAATGGGTGTTACACATAACGATGCGGCCTAGCACCGCATCCTATGAACATTTTCGTTACAACAAGGGATCTAGGTAACAACAACAGTTACCACATGCGGCGATGCGGCTCAGCACCGCATCCCGCATATGTCTTGACAAGGACACGGAAACAACTGCAGTTACCACGAGCAGCGATGCGGCCTGACACTGCATCCTGCCCACGAGGCAAGTGGGACTGACACCACAGAGCAAGTGGCGCCAATGACAGTTGCCTGTCAGCCCACACGTAAGCAACAGACTGACACCTCAGTTGGACGTGGCTTCACCTCCATGACCGACAAGCCTGACACACCTGCATAGGGGCTGCGCGTTGTCAGTCTAGCCACTCAATTGCCCTCCTTCACTCATCGGCTATAAATACCCATCCTGGACCAGGTTTGAGGTATCGCTTATCAACTCTCTCACTACTACTACTATCACACACTTTGCTTCTCTAGCAAACTACTAATTCTCACGCCGGAGAGTGGTAACAAGGAGCACCACCCACCCAATCCTCCTTGTTACGAGTCATGGTGTGTTTCCCTTGTGTAGGAGATAGATCAGCAGACGATCCAGCCACCGATCCTCGGAAACCCTACTTGACGAGACCAGTGAATTAACCCCTCTTGGTTAACCACTGTTTCATCAAAGTTCGATCCAAAACATACTGCAAGGGTGAGGAGGGGTTGTCATTCTCATGCACGTAAACATTGTAATGGCAATTTTTATAAAAGCATGATGATGAAAGCAATATTTCCATTATTGTGATTCAAAAGTTTATTATTCCGCTGCATATTTCCATATTTTTTTTTATCTTCATTCATTTTTTCCTTCTTAAACCGTCACAACCATCAAACTCAGATCTATGAGATAGATAAAACAAACTAACAAAATAGTGTAGCAAAAATGATCAAAGTATCGAAACTACTTACTAAGCGAACAATGTTGTTCTCCTAGCGTTTTTTGAAGCAAAGCTCTCGATCAACTCCTTATATATCACACGTTTTTACGAAATTCCACATTAACACCTATTTTATTTGCAATTTCTCTAGCTTCATCAAGCGCCTTAGAGAACCTCACTTCTCTATAATTCTTAAAGAATTTAATTAACTTGTCCACTTCATCAATAGCAATATCAAGAACAACATCTTTTAATTGCAACCATTTGCTTAGCAAATTCACCTTTAATAATAATTCAAACCAAATGACAATTTGTGCCAAAAATTCAAAATCACCAAGTTTATACTCTTCTAATGATTTAGCTTCACTTATGATTTAAGCATCTCTATCTGTCTCCCTAAATTCGTGCAAAGCTTTTCTTACATCTTCATGTTGAGTTCTTATAGGCTTAATACTATCTATACGACTTTCTCGAGGAGTTGTAGACAATGATTTAAGAGTTAATCCTTTAACATTGTCTTTCAAAATTTGCCACCTATTAATAGAATGGGCAAATATAGTATATAACCGTTGTATTGTTTCAAAAGATTCTTTAGACTTAGTAATTGTGTTAGCCATGTCACACAATGCTAGATTTAGACTATAACAGCCATAAGCTCTATATAAAACTTTGGATCTTTTAAGCAGACCTTTATTTATAAAACTTGTAATTAGGTTTCAATTTTTTTAAAACTTTTTAGCAGTCCATTTTTTAAAAACTTTTAAGCAGACCCTTATTTATAAAAACATTCAGATTATATATATATATATATATAGGAAAATGATCCGTTAGGAACCACCCTTTATTGCGAGAACCGCGAGAACCAATGTGAACACAATCAAAAATACCTAAAAAACACACAATTTTTTTTATATTTTTATCAAAAAAATCGCTACTTTTAGTAGTATTTTAAAAAAAAAATTTGGGCTACTAAAAGTAGCGATTTTAATGTAAAATATATTTAAAATTTTTTTTTGTGGTTTTTCTTTATTTTTTATTTTTTAGGTTGTTTGGGGGTTTAGTTAGCATTTTAGCTTGGGGGGGGGGGGGGGGGGGGAGAAGGGGGTTAGGTTTTTTTTAGTTTTTTGGGGGGTTTTAGTTTTTAGCATTTAGCTTGGGGGTTAGGTTTTTTTAGGCTTTTTAGCTATTTTTTTTTGTGTTCACATTGGTTCTCGCGGTTCTCGCAATAAAGGTGATTCTCGCATAAACCTTACCCTATATATATATATATATATATATATATATATATATATATATAGGATCACGCTAAAATGAGAACCACCTCGAGTTGTAAGAACCGCGAGAACTTTTTGATCCGGGCCTTGGTGGACCAAATTTTTTTTTCAGAAACGTAGATGCATGTATAAAAACAACATTTGTAAAAAAAAATTCAAAAAAAAAATGTCGTGGGTGTAGTTTTGAGCAACACAAGTTTGTGTTTACGGGACCCGTAAATTTTCCGACCAGATTTACGGGTCCCGTAAACACAAACTTGTGGCGCTCAAAACTACACACACGACATTTTTTTTTTGAATTTTTTTTTTACAAATGGTGTTTTTATACATGCATCTACGTCTATGAAAAAAAATGTGGTCCACCGCGCCCCCTACGGTGTAGTTCTCACGGTTCTTACAACTCGAGGTGGTTCTCATTTTAGCATTCCCCTATATATATATATATATATATATATATATAGGGGAAGGTTCATTTGAGAAGAAATTTAATGTGAGAAGAAAAAGAAGAAATGGCATATTAGTAAAATACTATTTCATTTATAACTCATATCATTAATTTTTCTCTCTTTAATTAATTAGTCAATTAATTATTAATTATCCTACATATAATCCACAAAACCTACACATATCAAAATTTTCCTATATATACCCTACACATTATAGAATTTTATCCTACACAGTCGAAATTTATCCTACACACCTCGAAATATATCTTACACAACTCGTAATTTATCCTACACAACTAGTAATTTATTCTACACTTTAAATTAAGTTGTTTTTTTTAATTTGAAAAAAGTATATATTTTGAAATGGAGTTACATATTTAATTTAGTTAGTTATTAAAGGGGAAAAATACAAATTAATGATTTATGTAAGTTTACCAATATACCCTTATATTAAAATTAAATGCAAATATTAAATGAAGTAAAATGAAGCATTCTTATTGGTTGAAACTTCTTCTTTTCTCTTCTTACAAAAAACTTCTTCTCATTTGAACCCTCCACTATATATATATATATATATATATATTATAAATTTTAAATAAATTTCAGGCCCATTATTATCATTAGAGAGAATTTTAACCATCTATGATTATAGCACTAATACTTGTGATAAAATCCATAAACTCGACGATTAATCAATAATAAGGTTCCAATATAAACACTTTATATGAAATATACCACGTGTACATATAACTAATTTGTTGTAGTTGCACTGCTTCTCGATGTGACCTTGATCGGGAGACCCATGGATGGATACGGCATTGGTTGTCGGGTAATGACTTCGTCAGGATGTATTAGTGACCACTCGTATATAGTCACAAGTTTATGTATGGTGACCAATGTCTCCACCCTTGCAAACTCATTGCCGATACAGGAATGTTGCCCCCCTCCAAAGGGTATATAGGTATAAGGAGGAACCGGTTTTGACAAGTTGGTTTCAAAACGAGACGGGTCAAACTCCTTCGGGTTATGAATATGTCATTATCCATGTGCGTATTGTAAGCAGACCAAAACACCTAAATAAGTTTATTTATCAAAAAGATATATGTTTTTTGATTCCAAGTTTAACAATATTAAAAGAACCGTAAGCTTTGTACAATACCTGCCATCCTTTTGGGATATCAAACCCACCAAAAGTCGTATCGTTTACAAGCTTCCGGAAGCTTCCAAAAACCGGAGGTGTGATCCTCATCAACTCTTGTGCAACTCTCCATGTATATTTCATCCTCTGTATATCATTCCATGTCAAGTTGTGATCTTTCCTTCCTTCAATATCTCTTTGTATTTCCATTTGTTCTTTAACCATATTAACAAATTTATCAGAATACAAATTTAGATAAAAAGAATAGTTTTTTTCCAAAATATAATTAGATTCTGATTATCGACCCCCTACAGTTGATACAAATTTCGGTAACGGCATACTGCAACTTTAACCTAAATATATAAAAGAGTAAATTGCTATTTTAATTCCTGAAGTTTGGCCTAAATTAGCACTTTAGTCCATGTAGTTTTTTTTTTGGTCCCTATTCTTTCCCATTTTTTTTTATCATTTTGATCGTATTGACTAACTCAGTCTAAAAACCCGGTTAACCAAGAGTATTTTTAGCATTAACAAAAAAATGTTTCTAAATTGTCATTTTCATCCAAAACTATTTTTATATATTTTTTCTTTTAATCATTTGTAATATATAATTATATATTATAATAACAATTATTTTTTCATCCACCCCATGTTATCTTTTTCTTTTAATCATTTAAATAATAATAATAATAATAATAAATATTATAATTAATATTATTATTCAACGTATACAAAAATAAAGGCGGCAATAGTACTTTTATTCTATTGGTTGAGTTGGGCGGTCACATGCCACCCATAATTTTTTTTTGCCAAATTACGATTTTGCCCCGTTTATGTTTATTGTCATGCATGACACTCCCCTATTGACCCAACAAATTTACGATTTTATCCCCTTTTAAAATTACAATTTTACTATCAGTTCAAAATTATGATTTTACCCTCACTTAAAAATAAATTTACGCTTTTGCTCCCAGCTAAAAAATTCCAATTTTGCCATCGGTTCAACATTACGATTTTGTCCCGTTTAAATTTACAGTTTTGCCATTAGGTTTTTTTTCCTTATAACAACGATTTTGTCATCTGTTTAAAATTATGTTTTTACCCTCATTTAAAAAAAAATTACGCTTTTGTTCCCAGCTAAAATTTACGAATTCCTACTCAGTTCAAAATTACGATATCACCCTCAATTCAAAATTACATTTTTGCCCCCAGTGCAAAATAAAAATATGGTTTTCCCCTAGCTAAAAATTAGGATTTTACCCTCGGAAAAAAAAAATTGATTTTTCCCCCAAGTAAAAATAAAAATATGACTTTGTCTCTAGCTAAAAATCGTGTCAGTTTTTTTAATTGATTGAGAATTATTCGGCAATCGCCCGCAACGCGTGTGTTAGGCATCACCTATTCACCTAGTTATATAACATAATACATACACTAATACACAACTCTCACATAACACACAATTGCAGCTCATCTTCGGCAAGCACCACCGCCATCAACCACCAAGCTCGTCTCCGCCATTAACCACCACTCCCAGCATTTGTGTCGCCGTCTCCTTTGCTGGACCCATCACCGTACGTCGTCACTCGTCGGCAACCTTTTCCGGCCACCATCATTTCCCCTGTAACAAAATCGGCCTATCCATCTTCAAATTCTCACCATCCCCACCATAAACCCTTTAATTCAAAAACCCTCCTTCCCAAAAATCTCACTAACGCCACCACCATCCCCATCGTTCACCTGTTCAAAACCAACCATCATCACCGTTTACCACCACTATCACCGTCGTTCACCCCCACCACCGTTCACCTAATCAAAACCCATCACCTGAATAACTCGTTACTGTATCCCTATCACCAAAATTACCAAATCCCAATCGCCATAATCACCCGCAAGTCCGCAACTGTATACCCAAATCTTCCTTAGTAAACCCTAAAAATCAAAATTAATGGCGAACAACATACCAATCGACTAACTAGTGGAATCTTTGGTGATGGGGTGTTTGGCGGTGGCGATCAGCGTTGAATCCGGTTCCGGTCGTTTGATTTCCACATATGCCACTAGCGTCCATTGAGATTAATGGCGGCATGTAAGCAGGAGTGATGGTGGAATTGGTCGGAAAAAGGTAGAGGTGGTGTCGTCGGGTAAGTGGAGGGTTAGGTTTTTTTGTTGTGTTTATATTGGTTATTATGTTTCTCACATTAAATTAAAGGTGGTTCTCAAATGAACCTTACTATATATATCTATATATGTGTGTGTGTGTGTTTGTGTGTAATTTGATTTAACTTAACTGAGATTTTTAGTCTGAGTTAGGTAATATGATCAAAATAGCAAAAATTGAAAAACAATCATTGGACTAGAAAAGAAAAATAAACTATTCGGACTAAAATGACATATTGGGTCAAACCGTAAGTAAAAAATGACAATTTACTCTATATTAAAAAAGACTTGAATGATTTAAGAATCGATAAATTGATTTATTAAAAAACACTACAATTGACGGATTTCTAAGCGGTCGCTATTGCAAATGAGTCGTTAAATTAATTTATCAATATCATACTGAAGTTTCAAATTATGTCGATTTTTATTTAAAAATTATAAAGCTTCGAGGTTAGCACAGTTTGAGTCCAACAAAGTTCTAAAAATAAGGCACGACTCATTGTATAGTGTGTAGGATCGTGCTCGATTCGATTGTTTGATGAGCCTATATCTAGGGCTACATGGTATGGTGATGGTTCTCCCTTAGAGGATGATCCGCCACCTAGGCGCCATATCATAGTCCTTGGGAGGATGACCCATCCCACAAAAACAATGAAAATGGGAGGATGATCCATCCCCATACCGTCTAGCCTAATTAACCTCTCTGACGCGCCCATTTCCCCAAGTAACAAAAACACGTATGAGTACCTTGGAAAACATTACGATAGATCTCAGGATCTTTGGATATCTTCCATACCATTAAACTCATGAGAATTGCAGAAGTATCATGGCCAGCAATCATCATAGTGACGAAATTATCATTAATCATCTCATCAGTAATCGCGTCTTCATTCTGCATTTTGAGCGCGATTAAGCTTGACAAAATGTCGCTTGCAGGGTTCAAACGCCCCTCGCGAAGGCCTTCCTTTTTCTGTTTAATGATCGGCATTAACCGATCAATGATTCTGGACCGTGCTCTCATTCCTTGCCAGTAAGTTGTCCCTGGAAAATTGACTGGAAGAGACCAAACTGCTTTGAAAGCAATTGCGAAATCGTTACAGAATTCATCGATTAGGAGCTCGTTTTCAATGCCGAATAAAACTGTGGATGCGATGTTGAATGTGAGGCGTTTCATGAAATCGACGGTCAGGATGATGTTTGTTTTTCGGGTTGATTTTAGGAATAAATCGGTGATCAAATTGTCTATGTGTTTGACGTTGGATTGAAGGCTTGTTGGCTTCATGAAATTTGATATTGCTCCCTTGATCAGTTGGTACCTGTTTAGTTTACAAAAAAAAAAAAATATATATATATATATATAATATATATATATATATAGGTAGAGGATCCTGTAAAAAAGGCCTAAAGTGTGAGAAGGATAAGAAAGAATACACACCATTAGATCTTTGATCTAATGGTTTAGATTAATAGGGACCAAAATGTAAAATTTGTTTTATTTTTTGGACTGAATTGAAAATTATAGGGGTAATAAAGTCTTTTACATCCATTCAAAAGAGGTAACTGTAATTAAAATCCCTACAATCTCTCTCTCTCTCTCTCCAATCGAACTAACAGACAATCTCTCTCTCTCCAATCGCAGAAATCGTTGATAACATGAAAACGAAAATCGGATTTCAGCAGTTGACTATGACATCTGGATTCGTTCGGTAGGGTTCCGATGGGGTTTACGGTGACTATGACATCTGGATCTCATAACCGTCGTCGGTGGTGGAGCGGCGGTTGCGGTTGCTCCGCTGGACTGCTCTCGCCGGCTAAAAAGAAGTGGATTCGTTATATAATCGGTTAGATCTCGCTGCATGTTTATTGATTCGGATGACGGATGCGAGCGGCAGCGGCGGTGGTGGTGGTTCGAGCGGCGACGGTTGTGGTGGTGCTGGATCGGCAGTGGTGGTGCCGGAAGTGGCAGTGGTGGTGGTGCCGGAAGTGAAGAAGATGAAACAGAGGTGTTTATTTTATTTTCTGAATGGTGTTATTTTTTTCTGAATAGTGTTATTTTGTTTACTGAATTGTGTTATTTTGTTTGCTGAATGGTGTTATTTTTGTACTGAATGGTGTTATATTCTTTTGTACTGAATAGTGTTTTTTTTTTTTATTTTACTGATGAATGGTGTTTTTTTTTTGTACTGAATAGTGTTTTTTTTTTATTTTACTGATGAATGGTGTTATATTATTTACTGAATGGTGTTATTTTGTTTACTGAATGGTGTTATTTTGTTGTTTGCTGGATGGTTTTTTTTTTTTGTTTCAGAATGGTGTTATTTTGTTTCTGAATGGTGTTTTTTTTTTGTTTACTGAATGGTGTTTTTTTGTTTCTGAATGGTGTTATTTTGTTTCAGAATGGTGTTATTTTGTTTCTGAATGGTGTTATATTTTTCGGAAAAACACCATGATTTGAACTGTGAATTTTTTTAAAACACCCTGGACGGTTATATTCCTTAAATCAAGGATTTTCTCTCTCCAAATCCTTAAATCAAGGATTACCATATTTGAATTTGTTGCATTTACAATCTTACCCTTTTCATTTAATTTAGATCTAATGGTTGAGATTCTTTCTTACCTTTCTCACACTTTTGGTCTTTTTTACAATAACTCCACCCTATATATATATATATATATTATATAGATGATTAATTAATATCTAATACTAACTAACGATTATAATAGAATCTAGCAGTAAAATATCATGACATTTAAAATTAAACAAAATCTAACAAATAAACAAAATGTTAATAAACCTACATTATCCAATAAATCAATAACAATAAAATCCTTTTGTTGCTAGACTTCAATCATTCTTATTCTTATTTTAAACAAATCAGGACTTATTGAATTGATCCGCCGCTACTAAACAAATGAGTATCAATAACGAAGATTACTTATAGAACTTCGAATGATCTCGAAAAAAATTAGGAAAGTTAAATAAAATAAACCGGTAGGGAATCATGCAGTAATCACAGATAAAACTTAAAAGGAACCCGTCGTCACTAATGGTATCATCGATGATAATCTGTTGGAAGAAAAACCTTTGTGGTAATATTAGTCAGTAATCTGTCGCATATCAGATAATATTACCCACAGTCAAACTCCAAGCGACCAGACAGATTTCCGTCAGTTAACAAGAGAAAAATCTAACCAAATATACATTAGAACGAAAACATCAAACGATCGGTTCTAAGTCATCTCTCCCAACTAATAAAAACATCCAAAATTTAGTTCAAACTCGTAATTAATCAAAACTTAGAAACAATAAGCTATAAAACATGCATGCACCTTGATCCGGTGAGCTCAAAAATATTATATTTTCCGGCAGGGCCGGCCCTGAGAATTCGTGTACCCTGTTCGAGTTTCAAAAAACGTGCCCTTAGGCCTTAACGAAATTGGGTATTGGGCTCAATAAAGGTCTAAACCTAATGTCATTGGGCTAATAACTAATCTAAAGTATAAGAATAGTTTTGCAACTGGGCCTGTGTTGGTGTTTGTATAGGTATACCATATTAAAAAAGAAATTCTTACGTATATATATATCGCATTTTTTTCTAAAAATTGTGTGCCCTTCGAAATATCGGGCCCTGGCCGGTGGTCCTCCCCGCCCACCCCCAGGGCCTGCCCTGTTTTCCGGCAATGGTCGACAGGGTCTTGGGTTGTTTCGCGACAAGAACATCTTCATCGGACCCGAGTATGAACTTATTGCCAGACTGACCAACAATGACCACCGTAGGTGCGCCCATGAGGGACGTTTTGAACACCGGTCCATATTTGTTTACCCTTTGCCTGATCCATTCAGGGCCTTGGTCTTTCTTCTGTGCTTGAAGAAAGCTAAATGTCTCACCTATCAAAGGGTACCCTAAAGACCCTTTGGGCAGATGTTTATTATTTGTAGACTTCTTTTTGTATAACTTGAAAACCAAACACGCAGAAACAAGTGTGACTGCAATTAAGATCAAGACAGACATATTCCCCCACTTGAGCATTGGTCACAAGATCGATCGATCTGTATATATAAAGTCTAAATGTTGGACGTTATTGTTTGCTTGTTTTTAATTAGTGTTTGTCTAATTATGATTTATTTAATATTCATATTCATATTCATATATATTTTTAATTGGAAGTATCGTTTCGGAAGAGATAGTTTTGGTGGTATTTACAACTACTACAAATATAAAATGCTTTCGTTAGCCGGCAATAGTGCCGCCATTCAATTGGACAAAAAGGGCGGCAGCCATAATAGTGCTAGGCAGCTGCCTGGCACTCCCCTATTGGCCCAACAAATTTACGTTTTTATCCCCTTTAAAATTACGATTTTGCAATCAGTTAAAAAATATGTTTTCGCCCCCGCTTAAAAATAAATTTACGCTTATGCTCCCAGCTAAATATTTCAATTTTGCCCCCGGTAAAAAATTATGAATTTTACCCGTTTCATTTTACACTTTTGCCATTAGTTTTTTTCCCTTAAATATACGGTTTTGCTATCAGTTCAAAGTTATGTTTTTGCCCACACTTAAAAATAAATTTACGCTTTTACTCCCGGCTAAAAATTCTAATTTTCCCATTGGCTAAAAATTACGATTTTGCCCCGTATAAATTGATACTTTCGCCATTAGTTTTTTTTTCTCACAGCCAGGTTATGATTAATTTTCCCATCGGCTAAAAATTACGGTTTTGCCCCGTATAAATTGATACTTTCGCCATCAGTTTTTTTTTTCTCACAGCCAGGTTACGATTTTGCCCTCAACTTAAATTAACATTTTGCCTTCCTGGTGACATTACAAGTTTGCCCCCAGTGCAAAATCATAGTCGTGCCGGCAACTTCCTGGCACTCGCCCGTTGGTCCATTTAGTTTACGATTTTTCCCTGAATTAAAATTATGATTTCGCCCTCAGTTAAAAATTACGTTTTTCCCATCGTTTTAGATTTTTTTACCAAAACTATAAAGGTTTTTTGTTTTAATTGGTTTACTTGATTTTATTTTTTTTCGTGTCAAGGTGTTGCCTAACACTGGCTCATTAGTCCTGAAAAATTACAGTTTTCCCCTAAGCTCAAAATTACGGTCTTATCATCGTTTTTGTTTTTTTTTCCCTAGCAAAATTATAGTGGTCTTTTTTAATTGGTTGAAAATTATTCGGCCATCGCCCCGCAACGCGGGCGGGGCATCTACTAGTTAACGACAAACGGCAATCTTGTTTATTAACTATTTTCTTGTTGGCATAACATATTTGTCTCATTTCCACTCCAAAACAAATAAATATTAGTATATTATTGCCGATGACAATTCTGATGGCAGAGTAACAACAGTCGGTGAAAAGTTCGCTGAAAAGTGAGCATGATTAATATCATTCATAATATATCCCTTAGGGTGTACAGTGTGGGAGTCGGCAAAGGGCGGCAAACACCGCCGCCGACCCAATGCCGACGCGGCAAACCAAAGGAATCGGGGACAGGTTATCGAGTCGGGGAAGAAGGAATTTGGAATGTGGGCCAGGTTATTAACGGTAATATTACCGTTCAAATAAAAAAAATATTTTTTCTTTAAAAAATTAAACTATAAATATCAAACCAAACCATAACCAAATTCCTTCAAATATATACCCAACCAAACCATAAAATACCACCAATTCTTCCCAAACATTTACAAAACAAAATGGCGGATGAACTCCCGTTATGGTTCCCACCCATGAGTAGCGACGATTCATCCGATAGTAACATTCTTTTTTTTCAAAATCTCATCGAAGAAGCCGAACTTCAAGACACGGGCACATCTAACCGAAGGAGATATATTGAACGTTAACGTGAGGAGGGGCATGAGACACTCATGGCGGATTATTTTGTCGAAGACCCGAAGTACAACGAAGATATCTTTCGGCATAGGTTCCGTATGTCGAAACGTTTGTTTCTAAAAATTGTGGCCGACGTGGAAGAGAACGACCCGTGGTTTGAAGAGGCTCCCGATGCGTGAGGTAAGAAGGGCTTTACGCCGTTGCAAAAGGTGACATCGGCTATTAAACAGCTCGCAACTGGTAACACTCCAGACGAGAACGACGAGTACTTGCATATGGCCGAAAGAACTTCCCGCGAGTGCCTAGATTATTTTTGCGACACGGTTTGCAAAATATACGGTCCAGAGTTCTTACGTAGACCGACAAGCCACGACATGGCACTTTTATACCAAGCTCATGAGGAAAAACATCACCTTCCAGGTATGTTCGGTAGCCTTGATTGCACCCATTTCGTTTGGCGATTTTGTCCGACAGAGTATCGAGGCCAATATATGCGAGGAGATCATCGATACCCGACTGTTATGCTTGAAGCGGTTGCTTCTCAAGACTTATGGTTTTGGCATGCTTTTGCCGGTCCACCGGGTTCTCAAAACGATATCAATGTTCTACAACAATCTCCGTTATTTTTAACGGAACGAAATGGAACCGCGCCAAAATGTCCATTTTACGTTAACAACCATTTATACAAACGTGGTTATTTGCTCGTAGATGGAATCTACCATTCGTGGTCCGTGTTTGTGAAGTCGATCCCTTACCCTCACGAAGTAGACCAAAAGAAATTCAAGAGGCAACATGAGGCGGCAAGAAAAGACGTCGAACGGGCTTTTGGTGTTTTGAAGGCGAAATGGGGTGTATTGAGTCGACCGATGCGAGTAAAATCCGTTAAAAAAATTAGGACTGTCGTGTACACGTGTATTATTTTACACAATATGATTTTGAAAGATGAAGGAAAGGCGATAGCATCGGTGCACATTCGGGATCCTCCGGTCGAGCCCACTCTAGACGATACGGTGTTGGGCGAGTTGATGGATGAAGACACGCATTGGAGACTAAAACACAATCTCATAGATCATCTCGCAAGTCAAGATTTACCCCACCTTTTGGTCGATTCCGACGAAGACTAGTTTAAATTGTTTCAAGTTAATGTAATTTTATTGTTTTTTAATTTAGTGTAATTTTGATGTTTTTAATTTAATTTATGAAAGTTTATAGTTTTTTAATTTAATGTATTTATTATTCATTTATTAATATTAAATAAAATAGTGCACAAAAAAATAATAATAAAAGTTTACCACTTCAGCAAGTGTTTAAACCATTGTCAACAATTTTCAGCAAAGTTTAAACACTTTTGACTGATTGACATGACGCGCTCTGATTAGTCGGTTTTTTTGCCACTCCAAAGTGTTTAACCACTCCCTACACCCTTATGAATTAATTATATTTTTCTTACGAGATTGATTGTGAGTGGAATAGAGATAAAATTATATTAGAATGTTATTATTCATATGTAAATATACCAGAAACACTGTTCACTCTTATAAGTTTTTTAATATTTTTAAAGATGATTGTGAGTAGAGGAGAGAAAAAAAGTAATGATAATGATATAATTAGTAGGATCAAATAAAAACCACGTTTCGTATACAAACTATAGCGTCATGTGTCATCTAACCAATTATAGAGAAATGGTAAATAATAACCTAAATAATATCAATTATATTGAATTCTCTGTAATTATGCTAACAAGCAATTAATTTTTTATTTGAATCTTTCTTTTGTTTTCAATGTACTGATATAATTCTTAATAAAGAAAACAACTAATGTCATTCACATATGTGATAGAATCAATTATCTAGATTAATTTTCATGTGCTAATATAATTTAAAAGTTCTAATTTTATGTATGCATTGTTTTAATATGTGCTAATTTAACTTTTTTTTTAAGTGCTAGGATTTGTTCTTATAATTTGTAGGATAAATATGGTTTGTACCGTAACCAACCCCTATAAAATATTATTTAATTGAAAGGGAGATAGAGAAAAAATAATGATTTTTAGTGAAGTTATATAGATATAGATACAAAATCAAATGTAAATGCTCTAATAGTTTTATCGATGGATGGCTGACAAATACTGTCACACCCCCAAAATCCACCATGCGGAGTTCCACCGCTTGGAGGCGTGACGTGACCAGGATCGAGCCACCAATCATACTGAACAACGTACTTAAGTAAATAAAGACAACCACAATACGATTGGTGACCAAAAGCTAGCTAACCAAGTTTTTAATTTAGACAGCGGAAGCATAATCGTAAGGTTCAAAACATAAGTTCGCAGTTCATAAGTTTAAAGTCCAACACATAGGTTTAATAAGTTCATAATGTTTTAAACATTAAACACTGGACATAACCGTCCGCACACCACAACGACTCCTTCCTCGTGCAAGCTCCAAATGTTTAGCGACCTGTAAGGCATGTAACAACGAGTCAACAATAAAGTTGAGTGAGTTCACGTTTGGTTGTTTAGTTATAGCATTCGTTTCGTAAATCATATGTTCGTTTTTGTAAACCATGTATCGTATAAGTTTGCATCGCGGTCTTTCTGACATGTTTGCAAAGATTAGTGGGGGTTTCCCATGTGTTACTAGACCACGCGTATCGACTGCTACGAAAATGTAAGAGGTGCCCTAAGTCAATGTCTATCAGCATTGACCCTTTGCCCATAGTCCATTAGTACACGCCCGTCCGACTGGCACGGTGTGAGGTTTGTTAGACCTAATAGCGCTATTAACTAATGACCCGCTCGCCATAGGCCTCGGCGATTAAGTCGATAATTGAGGGACTTAAAGTGATAGAGTTGATGGTCTTATGATCGTGTACGTAGGTTTTACGTACGTTCCCTTCAATCCGAGGACAGTAGTAAGTATGAGTGTACGTAGGTTTTACGTACGTACCCTTCAATCCGAGGACAGTAAAAAAATAGTTTAATAGTGATGATAGTACAAGTAATTATTCAATCCCATTCCCAACCCCTGGGAATCCCATGCCTTAGAAAGAGTGTGAACTCACCTCGGTTTGCTCGGTTAGGTTCTCAAATATAGTTAACAGTCAAGGTCGGTCAATCACGTCCTAATAAGGTACGGATAACAATCAGTTTCTCATGCATAACACGTATCCTACGTATGGTTTATTTGCACATTACTCCGTCCACATAACAGGTACACACTTTAATGATTTATGCCCATATGAACTTCCCATCCATTCTCCACTCATAAACAAACATACGATATTGCACGTAACACATATAACATGTTAGATAATTCACCGATAGCATGCTCGACATTTAGACACGCAAGTCACAACTTATGTCAATTCAGCATTAATATTCGGAACCGGCTGTTTTCGGACATTTAATAAAATACTTAACTTATTCCAAAAATTCCCAAATTTTTACAGAACGTCCTAATCGACCCACAAATTATTGTGTAAAAATATCGAGGTCTAGTTCATTATCAGTAATTTATAGAAAATCGTTTATCGAACTGTGATCAGATTTGTTACATTCTGATCACAGTTTACGGAAAAATTCGTCAAAAATTCCTCGTAAGTCCGTTTATCGAAATTCCAGTTCGAGGGTCACAAATACATCCGTGACCATTTTTGATAAAATTTTCAGGGGCTGGTTCGGTTCAGGTTTTAAGTTGTGATCGAAAACGCACAGCCCAATTTTCTGCAGTAAAAATCAGCCTTAGCTGCTGTCACGAAAACAGATTTTTAAAATAGTAGCCGACCTCAGAAAAATACGATTCCAGCGCCATTTTCTTCGTTTTTCGAAATGACACGATTTAGGCTTTTGAAATTCCGTTTTTCGAGTTTTTAAAATCCGTTTACAGCCTGTTGAAGGTGGCTGGAAAAGTACATCAGCATGCTGTATGTTATCAAATCGTGTTACAAGTGTCCGATTAACGGGTTTAACAAGAAAACAACCTTTAAACATCAAGTATGATTTAACCAACCCTCAAACCCACAAGATTCCGCTTCATAATTCAGTCACAAGTAAACTTTTATGTAGCTTATATGTTCATAACACATGTTTCATATTTTCTAGCATTCTCGTTATTTAGTGGTTTAGACAACAACACACATGCTACAAATCATAAATTTTGAACAAGATGAAACAAGTTAAGATGAGACTTACTACTAGCTTATAGCTAGGGATGAATCTAGTGTAAAGTTGTAAGGAAAAAAGATGGTGAAAAGTCTTGAAACAAGCTCCTTCAAGATGCACCTTCCATGGTTGTTCATTCAAAGCTTAAATGAAACTTGTAAGTGATGAAGATGAAGATGACAAGAGGGAGGGAGGTGGGTTCGGTTTGGGGAAACCGAATAGAGAGAGAGAGTAGTGAGGTTGAGTGGAGTGATCTAAGTGAATTATGATAAATCTAGTGCCATGTCCTTATAAGATCTCTCATATATTATGTTTAGATACACAAGTAAACATCCAATAAATAAATGCCATAAAATCAATACATATATTTGAAGTATGGGAGGTTGATATGGTGGGGTCCATCAAGAGCCAAGAATTCGGTTGTGGGGGGGGGGGGGGGGTCTAATTGCAAAATGTGTAACTAAAATGCAAAGGATAGTAAGATTGTAAGTATGAACTTTTATGTGTAGTAAATTGAATTTAAGTGGGTGTTATGGCATACGGGGATCGTGACTAGCCATAAATAATAAAATAACGTGTTTGACAAATATTTGGTGTCCCGGGTAATGTCCGGTGGTTCGGTCGGATACTGTTCCGTTAAAGTGTTTAATTGTACCGTAAAGTGTCTTATTTATATATTTTTGTAACGAAATAAATTCCTAACACATAGGAAAATATACCGGACCATTTAGTGACTTTTCCGTATACTACTAGTATGCTAACACACACATGTAAGTATAGTTCAGTAATCAGATAACAGTTAAATATTTCAACACAGTCACCAAGCACTTAAATTATTATTAAATAAATTGTACGGAATACATGTAAATTGAGGGTTGTCACATTCTTCCCCTGTTAAGAGAATTTCGTCCCGAAATTTAGCGCGTGGTTACTGAGAAAGCTAGTTAAGTTGCGTTGTTTTCTTGGGGTGTCACATCATCCCCCCGTTGATTTGGAATTTCGTCCCGAAATTCTGCAGTAGCTTCAGCCTCAGTAGTGGTTGCGTTTTTCTTAAACAGTTGGGGATACTTGAGTTTCATTTGGTCTTCTCATTCCCAGGTATACTCTGGGCCACGACGAGCATTCCAACGAACTCGGACCAGAGGTATCCTGGTATGCTTGAGGATCTTAACATCTTGATCCGTAATCTCTACTGGTTCCTCGACGAATCGCAGCTATTCGTCGATAGTGAGTTCCTTCAGAGGAACTATGAGGGTCTCATCTGACAGACACTTCTTCAGATTCGACACATGGAAAACATTGTGAACTCCGCTGAGTTCTTCAGGTAGATTCAATCTGTAGGCGACTTTGCCAATTTTCTCAATGACTTCAAATGGTCCGACATAACGCGGATTGAGTTTGCCTCGTTTGCCAAAGCGGATTGCACCTTTCCAAGGTGAGACTTTGAGTAGCACTCGATCCCCAACCTGGAGCTCGAGTGGTTTTCTTCCCTTATCAGCATAGCTTTTCTGACGGTCACGAGCTGCCGCCATTCGCTGTCGTATCTGAGCAATTTTCTCGGTGGTATCTACCACAAGTTCTGGGCCAGTGATTTGGCTGTCACCAACTTCTGCCCAACAGAGAGGTGATCGGCATTTGCGTCCGTACAATGCCTCAAACGGAGCGGCCTGAATGCTGGTGTGGTAGCTGTTGTTATATGAGAACTCCACTAGCGGGAGGTGCCTTTCCCAGCCATTACCAAAATCGATTACACATGCCCTAAGCATGTCTTCAAGGGTTTGGATGGTGCGTTCAGATTGCCCATCCGTCTACGGGTGATAAGCGGTGCTCATATCTAAACGTGAGCCAAAGGACTTGTGCATTGCTTGCCACAGTTCAGAAGTAAAACGTGCGTCACGATCAAATATAATAGAGGTTGGCACTCCGTGCTTCGATACCACTTCCTTTAGGTAAATGACTGCAAGAGTAGAAAACTTATCCGTTTCTTTGATAGCTAGAAAATGTGCAGACTTGGTTAGTCGATCTACGATCACCCAAATGGTATCGTTTCCGCGTTGAGATCTGGGCAGGCCGGTAACGAAATCCATGGAAATTTGCTCCCATTTCCATTTCGGGATCTCCGGTTGTTGAAGTAGGCCTGATGGTTTCTGATATTCAGACTTGACTCTCGCACAAGTCAAGCACTTGCTGACGTAGGTTGCTATGTGGGCTTTCATGCCAGGCCACCAGTATGTGGTCTTTAAGTCGTGGTACATTTTATCCGAACCAGGATGTACTGAATCACGAGACTTATGTGCTTCATCCATCACAAGCTCGCGTAAGTTGCCATAGAGTGGAACCCAAATACGCCCTGTTACATAGTAGGCGCCGTCTTCCTTTTGTTCTAGCCGTTGCCTCGATCCTCGTAAGGATTCAGCCCTGATGTTTTCTGCTTTCAATGCTTCGACCTGAGCATCGCGAATCTGAGCGGGAAGGTTAGATTGGATGGTAAGCTGTAGAGCACGTACACGCCTAGGTATGGTATCCTTTCGACTGAGGGCGTCGGCCACAACATTGGCCTTGCCTGGATGATACTTGATTGCGCATTCATAATCGTTCAAGAGCTCGACCCATCGGCGTTGACACATGTTCAACTCCTTTTGCTTGAAGATATGCTCGAGACTCCTGTGATCGGTGTAAATGGTGCACTTGGTACCGTACAGGTAATGTCTCCATATCTTAAGCGCGAATACAACTGCTCCCAGCTCCAGATCGTGAGTAGTGTAATTTCTTTCGTGAACCTTGAGTTGGCTTGATGCGTAGGCAATGACCTTGTCACGTTGCATCAACACGCAACCAAGTCCTTGGATGGAAGCGTCGCAATAAACCACGAAATCATCGGTGCCTTCGGGCAATGAGAGGATAGGCGCGCTACAAAGTCTATCCTTTAGATGTTGAAATGCAGACTCTTGTGCATCACCCCAACGATAGATGACACCCTTCTGAGTCAGTGAAGTGAGAGGTTGCGCAATCTTGGAGAAGTCTTTGATAAACCTTCTCTAATATCCTGCCAAACCCAAAAATTGGCGGATTTCTGTTGGTGTGCGGGGTGCAGGCCAGTTCTTGATTGAGTCAACCTTGGATGGATCAACATGAATCCCATCCTTGTTTACCACATGGCCTAGAAAGTGGACTTCGCGAAGCCAGAAGTCACATTTCGAAAACTTGGCATACAATTGCTCTTTTCGAAGAAGTTCAAGCATAAGTCGCAGATGCTGCTCGTGTTCCTCCTGACTCTTAGAATAGATCAGGATATCGTCAATGAACACAATAACGAACTTATCCAGGTAAGGTTTGCATACTCGGTTCATGAGATCCATGAAGACTGCTGGTGCATTCGTCAGCCCGAATGGCATAACCAGAAACTCGTAATGGCCGTAACGAGTTCTGAATGCTGTTTTGGAGACGTCCTCATCTCGGACCCTCAGCTGATGGTATCCCGATCTCAAGTTAATCTTGGAGTAATAGCTCGACCCTTGCAACTGGTCGAACAAGTCGTCAATACGTGGAAGAGGATAACGATTCTTCACAGTCACCTTGTTGAGTTCGCGGTAGTCAATACACATTCTGAAAGTACCATCTTTCTTCTTTACGAACAAGACTGGAGCTCCCCAGGGCGAAGAGCTAGGACGAATAAAACCCTTTTCCAAGAGTTCTTGTAGTTGTGTGGACAGTTCTTCAAGTTCTGATGGAGCTAGACGATAAGGTGCTCGAGCTATGGGCGCTGCTCCAGGAGCTAGCTCGATTTGAAATTCAACTTAGCGGTGAGGAGGAAGACCAGGTAATTCCTCAGGGAATACCTCAGGAAAATCGCGTACAACAGGTATGTCTTCAATTCTCTTCTCTTCCGTTGATGTGTCGGTAACGAGTGCTAGAATGGCAGTGTGGCCCTTTCGCAAACACTTCTGGGCCTTAAGGAAAGAGATGATGCCTTCGACAGCACCACTCTTATCGCCACGAATCATGAGAGGTTCTTCACCAGAACGAGGAATGCGGATGATTTTCTCCTTGCAAACAATCTCCGCTTGATGATGAGATAGCCAATCCATCCCAATAACGACGTCGAAACTACCCAGTGTGATAGGAATAAGATCGATAGAGAAAGTCTGACCGGCTAAGACGAGGTTACAACCTTTAACTACGTGTGTGGCTTCAAGGCTTTTACCATTTGCTAGCTCTACCGCGTGTTTGGTGTTCAAAAGTGTTGGAGTGCGCTTAAGCATTTGGCTAACTTTTACGGACACATAACTAGTATCGGCACCCGAATCGAATAAAACAGTAACAAAGAAGTCATCCAGAAGAAACTTACCCATCACAACGTTGGGATCGTTCCTTGCTTCACCCTGACCAATCACGAAAGCACGACCTCTTGCTCCATTACCATTGTTGTTACCCCCGTTGTTACCTCCATTGTTGTTCCCGTTTCCCTGGTTGTTGTTGTTGTTCTGATTCTGGTTAAGCTGGGGACAGTTCTTCTTAAAGTGGCCTTCAGCACCACACTGAAAACATCCTTTATTTCCCTGCTGATGTTGCTGCTGGTGGTTCTGTGGGGCTTGTTGTTGTTGGCGATTCTGATTCGCAGGACGCGGGCTCCTGCAATCCCTAGCTTCATGACCCAACTTATGACATCTCTGACAACGACCTTTGTTGCACTGACCACTATGGTGTCTGTTACATTTGTTGCACTTTGGGTGGTTTCCTCGATACCCACCCTGTCCTTGATTACCGGAGGATTGCTGACCCGGACTCTGGTAGTCGTCAGTCCTTCGCTGCTGAGACTGACCCGAAGCAGAACCCTTACTGGAGCTTCCATCCCATTTTCGCTTGTTGTCGGTAAGTACATCAGAAGTAGTTGTGGCACTGATACGTTTGGGTAGCCTGTTTTGCTCCACCGCCTGGTCGGTGAGACGATGAGCCAACTTGATAATTTGCTGAATGGTACCCAGGTTGGCTGAAGTTACGTGACTTTGAATTGCTGGTGCAAGGCCCTTGAGATACAGCTCAATTCGTTTGATGGGAGGGTCCACCATAGTTGGACACAGGATGGCCAGCTCGTTTGACCTCTTAGTATACGCTTCAATCTCAGACCTCGTCATCTTCAGATTGTAAAATTCCACTTCTAGCTTGTGGATATCATCCCGACTACAGTACTCCTCCTTGATCAGCTCTTTAAAACCATTCTAGGGTGTGGCATTAGCAACTGCCAGTCCTAGTAGTTGAACCTGTGCCTTCCACCAGGTTAACGCAGCTCCTTCAAGTGTTCCGGTAGCATATTTCACCCTACGGTCTTCAGGGCATTCGCACATCTCGAAAACTGACTCGAGCTTTTCAAACCAGTGAAGAAGGCCCACTGCTCCTTCGGTGCCACTGAAAGTAGTAGGTCGGCAGTCCATGAACGTTTTGAACGTGCACACAGGAGGCTGAGCATGTTGACCTGTTGTGTGAGAATAAAAGACAAAGTTAAGCACGAGCGTTGGTTTGCGGAGGTAGGATCTAAACATCCTAAGGTGAGTTGATATGGCAGGTTATACCTCCTGCAGGGACAGCTGCGAGTGCCTCAGCAACTCGTTCGTTGATCAAAGCCGTCAGCTGGGCTTGAGTTAGGTTCAAACGTCCACCCATGATCTTCACAACGAAATAACGTAGACGAGAAAAGTGTCGCGAAAGTGCGTAAGTGTGGGACGATAGTAGAGAGTAAGCACGCAAGGTTCAAATAGCAATTACCACATTATCAAATACACGGTGAGAACTATCTAACCGACAATATAACATAAATCATACCACTTATGGTGTCGAGTCTTGCACGTGGAGCGAAGCGTCGTTGTGGATCGTTGAGCATTGTACGGGTTATAGTCTGGTTTTATCAAAAAGCTTTTCCCTTTTTAAAACCAAGTTCACTATAACCAATGGCTCTGATACCAATCTGTCACACCCCCAAAATCCACCATGCGGAGTTCCACCGCTTGGAGGCGTGACGTGACCAGGATCGAGCCACCAATCATACTGAACAACGTACTTAAGTAAATAAAGACAACCACAATACGATTGGTGACCAAAAGCTAGCTAACCAAGTTTTTAATTTAGACAGCGGAAGCATAATCGTAAGGTTCAAAACATAAGTTCGCAGTTCATAAGTTTAAAGTCCAACACATAGGTTTAATAAGTTCATAATGTTTTAAACATTAAACACTGGACATAACCGTCCGCACACCACAACGACTCCTTCCTCGTGCAAGCTCCAAATGTTTAGCGACCTGTAAGGCATGTAACAACGAGTCAACAACAAAGTTGAGTGAGTTCATGTTTGGTTGTTTAGTTATAGCATTCGTTTCGTAAATCATATGTTCGTTTTTGTAAACCATGTATCGTATAAGTTTGCATCGCGGTCTTTCTGACATGTTTGCAAAGATTAGTGGGGGTTTCCCATGTGTTACTAGACCACGCGTATCGACTGCTATGAAAATGTAAGAGGTGCCCTAAGTCAATGTCTATCAGCATTGACCCTTTGCCCATATTCCATTAGTACACGCCCATCCGACTGGCACGGTGTGAGGTTTGTTAGACCTAATAGCGCTATTAACTAATGACCCGCTCGCCATAGGCCTCGGCGATTAAGTCGATAATTGAGGGACTTAAAGTGATAGAGTTGATGGTCTTATGATCGTGTACGTAGGTTTTACGTACGTGCCCTTCAATCCGAGGACAGTAGTAAGTATGAGTGTACGTAGGTTTTACGTACGTGCCCTTCAATCCGAGGACAGTAAAAAAAAATAGTTTAATAGTGATGATAGTACAAGTAATTATTCAATACCATTCCCAACCCCTGGGAATCCCATGCCTTAGAAAGAGTGTGAACTCACCTCGGTTTGCTCGGTTAGGTTCTCAAATATAGTTAACAGTCAAGGTCGGTCAATCACGTCCTAATAAGGTACGGATAACAATCAGTTTCTCATGCATAACACGTATCCTACGTATGGTTTATTTGCACATTACTCCGTCCACATAACAGGTACACACTTTAACGATTTATGCCCATATGAACTTCCCATCCATTCCCCACTCATAAACAAACATACGATATTGCACGTAACACATATAACATGTTAGATAATTCACCGATAGCATGCTCGACATTTAGACACGCAAGTCACAACTTATGTCAATTCAGCATTAATATTCGGAACCGGCTGTTTTCGGACATTTAATAAAATACTTAACTTATTCCAAAAATTCCAAAATTTTTACAGAACGTCCTAATAGACCCACAAATTATTGTGTAAAAATATCGGGGTCTAGTTCATTATCAGTAATTTATAGAAAATCGTTTACCGAACTGTGATCAGATTTGTTACATTCTGATCACAGTTTACGGAAAAATTCGTCAAAAATTCCTCGTAAGTCCGTTTATCGAAATTCCAGTTCGAGGGTCACAAATACATCCGTGACCATTTTTGATAAAAGTTTCAGGGGCTGGTTCGGTTCAGGTTTTAAGTTGTGATCGAAAACGCACAGCCCAATTTTCTGCAGTAAAAATCAGCCTTAGCTGCTGTCACGAAAACAGATTTTTAAAATAGTAGCCGACCTCAGAAAAATACGATTCCAGCGCCATTTTCTTCGTTTTTCGAAATGACACGATTTAGGCTTTTGAAATTCCGTTTTTCGAGTTTTTAAAATCCGTTTACAGCCTGTTGAAGGTGGCTGGAAAAGTACATCAGCATGCTGTATGTTATCAAATCGTGTTACAAGTGTCCGATTAACGGGTTTAACAAGAAAACAACCTTTAAACATCAAGTATGATTTAACCAACCCTCAAACCCACAAGATTCCGCTTCATAATTCAGTCACAAGTAAACTTTTATGTAGCTTATATGTTCATAACACATGTTTCATATTTTCTAGCATTCTCGTTATTTAGTGATTTAGACAACAACACACATACTACAAATCATAAATTTTGAACAAGATGAAACAAGTTAAGATGAGACTTACTACTAGCTTATAGCTAGGGATGAATCTAGTGTAAAGTTGTAAGGAAAAAAGATGGTGAAAAGTCTTGAAACGAGCTCCTTCAAGATGCACCTTCCATGGTTGTTCATTCAAAGCTTAAATGAAACTTGTAAGTGATGAAGATGAAGATGACAAGAGGGAGGGAGGTGGGTTCGGTTTGGGGAAACCGAATAGAGAGAGAGAGTAGTGAGGTTGAGTGGAGTGATCTAAGTGAATTATGATAAATCTAGTGCCATGTCCTTATAAGATCTCTCATATATTATGTTTAGATACACAAGTAAACATCCAATAAATAAATGCCATAAAATCAATACATATATTTGAAGTATGGGAGGTTGATATGGTGGGGTCCATCAAGAGCCAAGAATTCGGTTGTGGGGGGGGGGGGGGGGGGTCTAATTGCAAAATGTGTAACTAAAATGCAAAGGATAGTAAGATTGTAAGTATGAACTTTTATGTGTAGTAAATTGAATTTAAGTGGGTGTTATGGCATACGGGGATCGTGACTAGCCATAAATAATAAAATAACGTGTTTGACAAATATTTGGTGTCCCGGGTAATGTCCGGTGGTTCGGTCGGATACTGTTCCGTTAAAGTGTTTAATTGTACCGTAAAATGTCTTATTTATATATTTTTGTAACGAAATAAATTCCTAACACATAGGAAAATATACCGGACCATTTAGTGACTTTTCCGTATACTACTAGTATGCTAACACGCACATGTAAGTATAGTTCAGTAATCAGATAGCAGTTAAATATTTCAACACAGTCACCAAGCACTTAAATTATTATTAAATAAATTGTACGGAATACATGTAAATTGAGGGTTGTCACAAATACTAATAACATAACCGATGGAATTTTTAGCAACACATATTAGGGAAAAAAAATTCAATTTTTTTTAAACAGGTGCATCGGTTTTCCGTCACAAATCCGTAACTCAAATGTTCTTTTTTATTTCCAGATGTTATCTATACTATACTATATTATAATATTTTTTAAGGAAATTTTCACATACCTAAAAGTTGAAAACCTTTTTTTAGTTTAATAGATAGGGTAAATTAGTCTTTTAAACACTAATTACATTTTAACCCCTTCATCTTAGTTACACAATAATTCATTCGTTTTTATTCAATTTATGGATAATTAGTTACTAGTTACATCTTTCCCCTTTATAAAAAAACTAACTCTCCCGGATTTTAAAATGGCCATAACTTTTCGTACATTAATATTTAAAAAAAAATTACAAAACAAAAACGAGCATTTTGTTCTCTTTAAATTGAGTATAGTATTGTTTTGGTTTTTTTAATTAAAACATTTGATATGTTACATGATAAACATTGTCTAGGGCGGGCGAACAATAACCAAATCGTTAATCGAAATCAAACCAAAAACATACGAAACCGAACCGAAATCAACAAAAACTGAATTAACTGAAAACCGAATTAACCAAAATACAGTTATTGGTTTTTTTAAACCCTTGTTTAACCAAAATTAATCAAATCAAACCAACCAAACCATTCATATTATATTATACCTCAATTTCATGTATTTATACCTCAATTTCATGTATTTTTAAGTAAAAGCTTAGCCTAAGTTTGGTTTTGGCTATCAACCAAAATAAACGAACCGAACCGAAACCTGTCAATCTAGCAGAATAAACTGAACTGATTAACCAAATTGGATCTTTACTAATCCATGGTCTTGTTTGGTTACCATGGTGGGCAGGAAAAGACGAAGGAATACATCGACGGTGGATGGCGGTAGTGGGTGGCGGCGGTTGCGGTGGGTAGTGGCGGCAAGTGGTGGAGGTGGTGGGTGGCAGGTGTCGGTGGTAGCGATGGCTGGTGGCAGCAATGATGGTTGGTGGTGGTGGCAGTTGGTGGTTGTGGCGGCGGTGGTCAGCGGTAGCGGGTGGCGATGGGTGGTGGCGGAAAGTGGAGGGTGGTGGTCGATGATGGTGACGAAGGTGAGATGAAATTGAATGTAAAAAAAAACAATGGGTGGATGGAATGAATTTCATTCCAGATGGCAATGGGGCGGGTTTGGGACATGTTTAGGTAATCCCAACCCCTGTGGGACCCACAAAAAAGGAACAAATGATATCTAAAAGCCCAACATGACACAAAGATCAGGAATAAACAGTTAATGAAGTAATTCTCTGCACCAAGATAGTGAATCTTGAACACCTAAATCAGAGCATCTGTTGAAGACAAGCAAACATTTGATCAAAGCCTTGGAACCACTGTTCAAGAAGAAACAAGGTATGTTGAAGCCAAAGGTCTAATGAAGATGACCAAACATCTATCTGGCCAAACAGATGTTTGGATTAAAGCAACAGAGGATAGCCCACACAGATGTTTCCCAATGTAACAGTACTTGTTTTTATCAGTGTTTAGCATAGTTAAAACATATGTTAGATTTGCACAGATTTTTGCAACATCTTTGGAATCTTGTCTGTTAAGAATGTTAGATGTCACTATCAAGGTGATGTCAGCCTATCACGAACAGAGCTTTAGTACCTAGTATAAATAGATCTCACCTGTTAGAGATCTATTTCATCACTTCACACATTCTCTTTTGTACGAATAGTTCTAGTGAGTGATCAGGCTGATGGGGAGATTGTAGAATAATTCTGTAAATCATTTGAATCTTATGATTATTAATGGAAAACAATTATTGATAATATCTTCCTACTTGTGAATTATATTGTTTTTATCAGTATTTATTTACAAGTATCAAACTCAGATATTAACAATTGGTATCAGAACTTGGTCCCGTTAAACTTGATTTCATAATCAGTTTAACACACAAAGATTAGCTCACAAAGATTCAATACTATTCCTAGTTTATATTGGAAAAGTGTAGAACTCAAAAAGTGTCTTACACATACTTTATTCTTCTTCAAAAACATCAAAAAAGAATGTTAATAAAAAACTATGATTCCTTTATCTCCAGTTGTGATAGAAAACCATCGATACTTGACAGAGCAAATTACAATATCTGGCAACGTCAAATGGTGCATTATCATGCTCAACAAAACACAGGATGTTGGAGGTCTGTTGTAACATTTTCAAAATTTCTACCGTTGTAAACTTTCGTTCGTTTCCGTGTTTAATAAAATTTTATATTTTATTTACGAAATACGTAATCGTAAGATCGAGCGAAACGATTCATAACATTTCTAGAACAAAATCCAAGTTACATATGCCTTAATGCACTTCATATAACTTAAATAACAAGTTGGAAGGGTTAATAATGGAAAACAAGCGATAATACAAGTTCGGGAAAAGGTTATCACTTACGCTTCGAGACAACTCAAGATACATGAGAAGAACTACACTACCCACGACCTTGAACTTGGTGCGGTTGTTTTTGCGTTAAAGATATGGTGACACTACCTTTACGGTAGTAAATGTGTGGTCTTCACTGACCATAGGAGCCTTCAGCATATCTTTAGCCAAAAAGAGCTCAACATGCGTCAACGTCGATAGGTAGAGTTACTCAACGACTACGATTGCGAGATTTGCTACAACCCTGGTAAAGCGAATGTCATGGCCGACACTCTTAGTCGAAAAAATCATGTAAAGAGTATTTGTTGTTTTCAAATTCTAAACGAACTTTGATATTGCTTTCGCGAAGCGCAATACTCATTCGTTAACGAGGATAACGTGTACAACGAGATGAAGTGTGGTGCTGAAAACTAACTCGTGTCCAAATCTGATGGAGTCCTTTACTATCTCGATCGCGTTTGGGTACCAAACTGTGATGACCTTCATGAACTCTTAATGAAGGAGGCACACAAGTCTCGATACTCTATTCACAAGATGTATCAAGACCTTCGTACATCTTATTAGTGGCCCGGTATGAAGGAAGACATTGCCACCTTGTAACACCTCGTAAAAATCTTAACCAATTATGTGAAGACACGTGTCCTAAACCCTAAACGTGTAAAAACTTGATTTAGAAGGACTAAAGTTGACAAACAGTGAAAAGATGTATGTGGAGGGACTAGAAGTGTCAACATGCTGAAACTATGCCTCTGTGTGACCTTACACGACATTCATATTCTCAAACGAGTAAATTATTGGGCACGAGAAGCCATTTGTGAAAACAAACGTAAGATTATAAGACAAAGGGGTTAAACATATCAACATGTTAATTCTTACCTCTGATGACCTTTTAACAAACCTGGGGCTTCGTAATGTTCAATTATATTCTCAAGAATGCGTGTTAATGAATTCAAAAGGTTTCGGTATCGTTATATGATAGTTGTGAAAGAATTCAAGAAGAAGGGTTAAAAGCGTCAACGAGAGAAACTAGTGTCTTCGGGTGACCTTTTAACGGAACGAGAGCCTAACGGTGTTTACTATAGCTCCCAAGATTTGTTTAAATTAACTACAGGGGCCATTAGTGCCAAAAATGAAAGATATTATGAGTTATATAAGCTAGGGACTAAAACTGCCAAAAAGGAAACTTGTTTAACCGGAAAGAAGGAGAGTCGCGGGCCGCGACAACCCCTTCCTTTTCTTACGTAGGCCACGAGCAAGTGCTCAGTAACAAAAAAAAAGACAGATGCATGTAATGCAGCCTTGTTCCCCAATCACACCACCATGCAGCTTGATTTCAATACCTGGAGCTTGTAGATGGTTTTAAAAACCTCTAGGACACTTGTGATGATCAGAGGGAGCCTCAATACACCTGGAATGATCTTGGAACACCTTGATTTACTATAAATAGGTGCCTTACTCCTTCATTTGAACTTGCACCTTTCAAATTACTTCTCTTCTCACTTCTCTGAGGTTCCTGATAAAAAAAGGAAGCTCATTCTAGTCTAATCTTCGAGCTAGGACCTGTTGTAAGTGTCCTTAGCCACTCTAGTTCGGTTTTTATGCATTTAAAAGCCGGAAGTCAAAGTTGCCGCTAATCGGCTTTGACTTTCGGTTTAGACCTAAACGGTCCAGCCATTGTTCGAGGCGAATATGGCTACGTGTTCGTAATTAGGTAGGTGTTAATCCTGTCACACCCTGACTTTTGCGGAAGCGTATGGTGTGTGAATTGCTTAATATCATTGCATTCAATTATAACAAACAACTATATGATTAAAACCATGATGTTCGTCCATTAATACGATTCAAAATAATACAAACCACATTGTTTAACACCAACCAAAGACTTCAAGTTTAACAAACAACCAACCATATGTTTTAAGTTCCATAAAGGACTTTGACAAAAGACATAGATTAGATCAAGGCTTTGACTCGTATGTCTTATCTAAGATGAAACATCCAAGTCAAACCCTTCAAAAGCTCGGATGACATCATTTCTTGCAAACACCTCTTGAAAACTTTCAGACTTCGCCATATCCATCAATTCCCTGAAATACATGTAGTTCGAAAACATCAACAAAAGTTGAGGGAGTTCATGTGTTTGTATGTGTGCACGAATAACCTTGTAAACATTTGTAAGTATGTATTTGTAAACTGGTATGAAAGCGTCTATGAACAGATCAATTAATGATTTGCAAGGTCATTAATAGGTGTGCAACGGCGTAGGAAGGCTCAAACATAGCAGATTTTGTACCGGGCTTCCGGCTGAAAGACATAGTCACCACCTTCGGCCACTTCCGGCCCAGGGGTGGGGCTCGCAACACACAAATAGATCTATCACTCATGTCCCTCGGTCCTTATACGAGGATTAATGGT
The DNA here is from genome assembly GCA_030545235.1 of Helianthus tuberosus. Taxonomy (NCBI): domain Eukaryota; kingdom Viridiplantae; phylum Streptophyta; class Magnoliopsida; order Asterales; family Asteraceae; genus Helianthus; species Helianthus tuberosus. Next base: position 85,667,730 of record CM060414.1, on the reverse strand, counting down.
CTTAAGTGTGCGTCTACCCATTCACTTGATCTAACAGTTCATTCCTTAGCTAACCATACCATTTGTAAACGTTTGTAAACATTTGTAACATGTATTTCACCCCCGAAGTTGTCACGACCCCCGACCCACCCTGGACGGAATCGGAAGCCGCGAACAGCCCAGTGGTACCGGTGATTATTTTGAAAAATATTGCAGCGGAAATTTCATCAGGACCGTGAGTTAGGAAAAATATTAGAGTTTAGAAAACACCAGATTTTATTTATTAAATAGATGGAATAAATCCACGTTTTACAAAAGTAGCTTTAATAAAGATAAATTTTATTTACATAAAACATTATTTCTTAATTTGATTTTTAATTAATAAAATAAGCCACTTCTTGAAGTCTTTCAGTGCCGGATCCAATCTTTACTCCAATCTACTGTAATTACCTGAAACGCATTTTAAAAAGGTTTTGTCAGCAGGAAATACTGAGTGAATCATTCAGTTTACTAAAACGACTCATTTGTTATAATTTACAATATTAAGAGAGATTACAATGTTTCTGATATCAAACCAACTACCCACAGTATTTGTCACTTGACTCATTTCGGTGACTGTGGTCATATCCCCCATTGGCTGCCCCAATGGTGACGAATATCACTAATTAGGTTCGCCCACCTAAAGTGATAACAACAGTAGTAATGTGCACAATACCCCACATACCGGCTGTAATTTGGTGATTACATAAACTTAATCACTGTAATTATAACTTTGAAAATAATTTGGAGTATTGTAAAACAGTTTATAAAAAGAGAATGACTCACATTATAAGCATGCAGTATTGAATTAACAAGCTTCATGATTCAGATTCTTCTGAGAATTAGCATCTACTTTGATTGTAAGTGTATGGGGTAAAGTTTAGTCTACTGGTAAGACTAATAACCTAATTTAAGAAATGATGCACACGAAACTTGGTAAATAACTAATACAGCATTTACGACAATTCACGAGATTAAACTCTCACAACGATTAATAAAGTGCAATACTTAACAATTCAGCGGATTCACAACGAATGACAGAGTATAGTCCGAGTTCGGACAGCACTCAAACATTCAAGTCGAAATCACGATGAATAACAAAGTATAAAATCAATTTGAGCAGCACTCAAACAATCGTTGGATAGTTATAATCGATCGGACGTTGAATCGTAATAGCGATCGAGTTAATACCCGGTATCGCAGCAGCACCCCGCTATACTAATTAGTGATTTTGATAGTAAACAGAACGTAACTCACTGTGTATTACGAGTTTTTTACGTCGTTCAATCGCCCAAATTCCAGTCCCAATGTCTGCTATTTATACACGAAAATTGACATGCTTACGGACCGTAAGACTATTCCCTTACGGTCCGTAAGGGACACCTAATGGTCATAGGGTTGCCACGTGTGGGACTAGGCCTGCTGAGTTGATGAATTCGAAAATTTAAATTTTGACAACGAGTTTTGAAGATAATATCGAATGGGAATTGCCCCCTCTGAGTTTTAGGGGCCCTGATCCTGATTCTGATTGTTATGAAAATTTTAGGGTTTGTGCAGAATTACTTGGGTGTCTCAACCAGGGTTTCCTATTGGGTAAATAAAATAATAGATATGAATTTTGATTGAGAGTTGTTTACAAAATAGAGTAATATATAATAAATAATAGTTTTGGGTAAATCACAAAAAGGAAATAAAACAGTGAGAAAAGATAATGGACTTAGTTTGTAACTTTAGGGTTTAACTAGAAAATCTCCTGGTGTAAATTTTGGGTATAACTTCTAAGCTATTAAAATATATAATGCACTCGTGGTAAGTATAGTACTCCTAAATCAACCTTGTCCCGATGTCCCGAGATAGAATCCCAACAACTTAGTCGGGCAGAGCCCTGACATATGTTATGAGACTCAGATCAATCGGAAAGGGTAGCGGTGATCGGGAGTTAAAACATTTAAAACGGGGCAGAGCCTTATCATTATTATTATTATAGGTGATATAAAAATAAAATAAAATAAATAAATAAAATAGAAAAATAGAATGTAGAAAGAGGTGGGAATCAGGAAAAAGAAAGAAGCAGTTTGAACGAAATAAGGGTTGTTCCCTATTTATACTATTTTGGTGAATTGTAGTGTACTCCAAGGATGGACACCTATTCAATATTTTTAAATGTGAATATGCTTTCGTGTACACTTACTGCACACGTGCACTTTCACCTTCAAATGTTTAGTTTTTTAAATTTTAATATTATTTTATTCTTATAATTAATTCACCTGCTTCACCTATTTAGCGCGTATAACTTCTAAAATATAACGTTTTATAAAATAATAAATATATCATTAGAACGAGAATATTTTTGTCTACATTTTGAACCAAGTTTCATTAAAAATAGAGTAGGTTCAAATATAATGTATTTTTATAGTTTAATTATTAAACGGTTCCTGGGTCCGACTAGGTACTTAATATTTCTAATATTTAACTTACCCGAAATTTACCTGTCTAATAATATAAGTTTTTATAGACTTTTATTTTATTAGCAAGGTCACCCATACACAGGCCAATTAATTGGTATAATATTTCAACCAACTATATAAAATAGTGTTTAAAATTATTTGGGTTGAATATTTATATTAAAAATAAACTAGTTACTAGTTACTAGTGGTTAATAAATTTAACCAAACTTATTATTCTTATATAAAAATAGGAATGTTACATCCTCCCCACCTTGTTTTAAATCTCGTCCTCGAGATTTGGGTTACGATATTTCTTTTAGACTTATGTCATATTTTAATTAATAAAAATAATATTAAGGTAGATGACCCAGAATTAATATATCAAATTTTGTGAATACGAGTTGTACAATAAGTAGGACTCAATGGATCAAATGAATTAGTTCAAGAAATTGATGACAAATGAATGAGATGAAATGATATAATTTCCAAAGTGACTAGGTTTAAGCAAAAAGATATATGATCAATAGATATTTAAAATGAATGTGAAGGACTTTTAGAATTAATAAAATTCTTTGTCAAAAGAAAGCTTACTTTGATTGGCAATTGAGGAAGACTTTGAATTAACAGGTTCCAAATGAAATAAAAGCATGAAAATGATTTGTCAAATATTGAATTATGATATGAGAAAATCAATGTGCTGAGATGAGTGAATTGCAAGGATATACGGAAAGACAATAGAGTTAGTGTATTATTGTTTAGAGTTCCAAGTGGTTTTAATTGTGAAACAATATGATAGTATACTATTAGTGACCATATATATATATATATATATATATATATATATATATATATATATATATATATATATTTATACTATGTTCTAGAGATCGAAATATAATAAGAACAAGTTGTTTTGGTATGACCAACCATTATATTATATTTGTAAAGCAAATTAAATATATATTATTTGTGTCCCTGTCTGAACCGTATCTTACATATCAAATATAATTACTATGTAACATATATTATTTGTTACGCATTTTTACTATATGTAAATGGTCACAACTTTTAAATAAATATTATTTTAGTATTTTACTATACTATGTAAAATAACAATAAAGTTATTACATTACAAAATATTATTTTGTAAAAGAATTCACTTTTATTTATAACGTTTAAATGAAAGTGGTAAATAAAGGTGTAAAAATATTTATTGTACAAGAGTATTTGTGAAATATTTTGTAAATATATATAATACTTAATGGGTCGATTCAATGTGATTACTTATTTTCATTTTGAAATCATATAACGTTGTGAATGTATTTACAAATGTTGTAAATAAGTGAAAAACGGGGACTATTCTTATATATTACCATGTTCCCCTAACCCAACATAGTTGATGATTACCATATTATTCTTATATAGTCATTTTCTTGCCAGAGCGTTACTGTACATAGTTACCACAAAACATGTGATAGACTATTATTTATATAGTTTTATTTGTCCCTCTAATTCTTATATTATTTTATGAAAATATGTCTTCTCTTTACAGTACAAAGTAAAATATTTTTATATATAATTAAGATTTACTAAATAAGTATGATGACTTAATTAACTAGTCATTATCATGGCGGATATTGGTTAGTGCTGCCTTGTTTAAGCATAGGTGGCCAGTCCATGCCTAACTAAGGCTAGGCTATTTAATATCTGCCCCTGACAATAACCCTAGTATTTTAAAATAATACTAACACTATTACTATTAATATTTTATTACTAATAATAAAACTAATATTAGTAATAAATAACTAAATATACACTTAAATGAGAGTATAACTTAAACATAGTTTTTATACATATTTATAAATATAAATTCTTTACCTCAATGGTTTAATAAGAATATAGTCATACTATATTGTAAATTAGATAATCATTTATGTAAGTTTCCATATATAATTAATTTTTATATAATGTTTTTCGATTGAAGATGTTAAAGCAATGATTATCACGAAAGGCTCGATTGATGTTGTAAGAATCATTAAAAATAAATTTGTATATCATTATCTTAGCACACAATTGGGTTACGATTGCTTTTATAGAATAAATTCAAGTGGAATCAATATAAATAAATAAATAAATAAATCCGAAATTAGCGTAAGCTTCAGATTTTGTGAAAACGTCACCACAAGGTGATCGTGATCAAAGAAACGATTCAATGAAGTTGAAGACCAAACAAGCATGTTATAGTTCAAGAGAATCAAAGTGTTTGTTGGGATTATTTTGAATATGATAGCTTCCAGGAATCTTGAAATGAATATGTAATGTGAGCAAGTCAAATGATTTGAACTTGATTTAAACAAAACAAGTTTTAATAAGAACGTTCGGACATGGTCACAATAGAAACTATGTATGTCAAAGAAAATTAAATTTTTCAAGAAATTCATTGACTCGATATCAAGGAGGTATTGTTTTGCAATAATGCGGTTCACAGTACAAAAAGCGGAATGATATTTGAGTTTGGATAAAATAACAAATCGGAATGAAGTCCTCCATTGGTCTTTATAAATCAAATGAATCACATGCATAATGAATAGTGCATGTGTGGATTTACCAAGAAATGAAATAGATCAATATTTGCTACTATGAAAGAAATCCCCATGGTATGATGACTATTAGAGGAAGTAGAAACACGAAAGTTAATTTATTATATGCAAAAGTCAGAATTCCAATGAAAGAAATATAAGAACGTTTATCTGTGTGATAACCGTTGTTAAGTGAAATTACCAGGGAATGTTGAATAAAATAAAATAAGGAATTTGCAAAGGTATATGACCCCTTTTGCAGTGATAAGAATTATGACTCTGATTAGATTGTGCATCAATAATTGTGAAATCTTGTTACAACGTACCTCAGCGAGATTTATGTCGGTTGTAGGATCATATGGCAAAGTGCTTCTTTTTTTATTAGTAGTTTTTCTACTGACGGAATTAGCGTTGGTGTCATCGTGCCTAATTTATATTTTTCAAATGTCTTGCCTTGGAAATCGTATGTGATATACTTTGATCTTTGTGGACGTATAATTTAAGTTTCATGTGTTTTCTTGTGTATTAGCATAACTTTATATGCTTCTTACTTGCGTTAATAGTTTATGGTAACGTATTGAAATTCTTATACTTTCGATGATATCCCAACTTTAAAGGGTTTTCATTGTACGAGTTACGAGGTAAATGATTAAACAAAATAATTATTGGAAAAGAGATTCCTGATAAAGAAATCTAGACACAGATGCTTGTGCTTTATTTCAAATTGTCAATCCTTATGGTTTTTGGATTTCCTTATAGATATACCTATCTATATAATCACATATTTCATATGCTGAAATAAACATACCATTTATCAGGTCAATGTATTTAACAGATTCATATTTCCAAAAACAAATCAGATATCAAATCATGATATTATTTAGGGAAATTTTGTCACTTGTTTGACATACTATGTACCCCGTCTTATCCGGTTCGCGCCGGAGAGGTAATCTCAGTGTATCCGGACAAGCTGGAGAGTCTGCTATTCTATACCCAGTTTTGCCGGAGAAAATTTTCTATTTCCCATAAATAGTATCTTTACAAGATTTTAAAAGTGCCTCTTTTATTAGGGCTTTTATTCAGAATCAAGGAAATTTGTATTTCCATACATATCTTTATTCTGGACTAAGTAATATCAATAGACAAAAATAAATAGCAATTAAGTGCTATTGCCTGCTAATCGTCGTTCTTATGGCATACCAATATCCATTACATTATACTTATATAAGAAATTTTATCTTGAAGCTTATATTAAGGCAAAAATTCTTAAGTTCAAGTCTAAATATCATCCTGAGTGCTACTAGATAATATTAAGTTCCTAACTCTCCGTTTAAACTTAGGTATTATTATAACATCTAATTGTTTAAATAAGTGGCTTAGCTTATACTAAGGCATCTTTTCTTATGTTCAAGTCTAAATGTTATCAGATGTGCTACCAGTTAATAGCAATCTCCTAACTCTTTTATTTAAGCTTAAGTATTATTATCACAACACTTATAGGCTTAAAGCAGTGGCTCTGATACCACCTTTACTGTCACGACCCCCGACCCACCCTGGACGGAATCGGAAGCCGCGAACAGCCCAGTGGTACCGGTGATTATTTTGAAAAATATTGCAGCGGAAATTTCATCAGGACCGTGAGTTAGGAAAAATATCAGAGTTTAGAAAACACCGGATTTTATTTATTAAATAGATGGAATAAATCCACGTTTTACAAAGGTAGCTTTAATAAAGATAAATTTTATTTACATAAAAACATTATTTCTTAATTTGATTTTTAATTAATAAAATAAGCCACTTCTTGAAGTCTTTCAGTGCCGGATCCAATCTTTACTCCAATCTACTGTAATTACCTGAAACGCGTTTTAAAAAGGTTTTGTCAGCGGGAAATACTGAGTGAATCATTCAGTTTACTAAAACGACTCATTTGTTATAATTTACAATATTAAGAGAGATTACAATGTTTCTGATATCAAACCAACTACCCACAGTATTTGTCACTCGACTCATTTCGGTGACTGTGGTCATATCCCCCATTGGCTGCCCCACTGGTGACGAATATCACTAATTAGGTTCGCCCACCTAAAGTGATAACAACAGTAGTAATGTGCACAATACCCCACATACCGGCTGTAATTTGGTGATTACATAAACTTAATCACTGTAATTATAACTTTGAAAATAATTTGGAGTATTGTAAAACAGTTGATAAAAAGAGAATGACTCACATTATAAGCATGCAGTATTGAATTAACAAGCTTCATGATTCAGATTCTTCTGAGAATTAGCATCTACTTTGATTGTAAGTGTATGGGGTAAAGTTTAGTCTACTGGTAAGACTAATAACCTAATTTAAGAAATGATGCACACGAAACTAGGTAAATAACTAATATAGCATTTACGACAATTCACGAGATTAAACTCTCACAACAATTAATAAAGTGCAATACTTAACAATTCAGCGGATTCACAACGAATGACAGAGTATAGTCCGAGTTCGGACAACACTCAAACATTCAAGTCGAAATCACGATGAATAACAAAGTATAAAATCAATTTGAGCAGCACTCAAACAATCGTTGGATAGTTATAATCGATCGGACGTTGAATCGTAATAGCGATCGAGTTAATACCCGGTATCGCAGCAGCACCCCGCTATACTAATTAGTGATTTTGATAGTAAACAGAACGTAACTCACTGTGTATTACGAGTTTTTTACGTCGTTCAATCGCCCAAATTTCAGTCCCAATGTCTGCTATTTATACACGAAAATTGACATGCTTACGGACCGTAAGACTATTCCCTTACGGTCCGTACGGGACACCTAATGGTCATAGGGTTGCCACGTGTGGGACTAGGCCTGCTGAGTTGATGAATTCGAAAATTTAAATTTTGATAACGAGTTTTGAAGATAATATCGAATGGGAATTGCCCCCTCTGAGTTTTAGGGGCCCTGATCCTGATTCTGATTGTTATGAAAATTTTAGGGTTTGTGCAGAATTACTTGGGTGTCTCAACCAGGGTTTCCTATTGGGTAAATAAAATAATAGATATGAATTTTGATTGAGAGTTGTTTACAAAATAGAGTAATATATAATAAATAATAGTTTTGGGTAAATCACAAAAAAGGAAATAAAACAGTGAGAAAAGAGAATGGACTTACTTTGTAACTTTAGGGTTTAACTAGAAAATCTCCTGGTATAAATTTTGGGTATAACTTCTAAGCTATTAAAAATATATAATGCACTCGTGGTAAGTATAGTACTCCTAAATCAACATTGTCCCGATGTCCCGAGATAGAATCCCAACAACTTAGTCGGGCAGAGCCCTGACATATGTTATGAGACTCAGATCAATCGGAAAGGGTAGCGGTGATCGGGAGTTAAAACATTTAAAACGGGGCAGAGCCTTATCATTATTATAGGTGATATAAAAATAAAATAAATAAATAAAATAGAAAAATAGAATGTAGAAAGAGGTGGGATTCAGGAAAAAGAAAGAAGCAGTTTGAACGAAAGAAGGGTTGTTCCCTATTTATACTATTTTGGTGAATTGGAGTGTACTCCAAGGATTGACACCTATTCAATATTTTTAAATGTGAATATGCTTTCGTGTACACTTACTGCACACGTGCACTTTCACCTTCAAATGTTTAGTTTTTTAAATTTTAATATTATTTTATTCTTATAATTAATTCACCTGCTTCACCTATTTAGCGCGTATAACTTCTAAAATATAACGTTTTATAAAATAATAAATATATCATTAGAACGAGAATATTTTTGTCTACATTTTGAACCAAGTTTCATTAAAAATAGTGTAGGTTCAAATATAATATATTTTTATAGTTTAATTATTAAACGGTTCCTGGATCCGACTAGGTACTTCATATTTCTAATATTTAACTTACCCGAAATTTACCTGTCTAATAATATAAGTTTTTTATAGATTTTTATTTTATTAGCAAGGTCACCCATACACAGGCCAATTAATTGGTATAATATTTCAACCAACTATATAAAATAGTGTTTAAAATTATTTGGGTTGAATATTTATATTAAAAATAAACTAGTTACTAGTGGTTAGTAAATTTAACCAAACTTATTATTCTTATATAAAAATAGGAATGTTACAGAAGTTATAAAACTGAAAACAGTTAAAAGAAAAGGGGGATATGAACTCACAATCTTGCGTCCTGCTGTCTGGTGTAACTCAAAGGTCCTATCCTGAAGTCGTGCAACTACCTACACATGTGCTATGGTTTATTAGACAGCTAGATCATGTAACGACTCTTGGTCTTAGTTGTTATGACTTAACATTCTTTGAGTTACGTCTTGATGTACTAAATATTATTCAAAAACATATAATTATTGGTTAAAATAAGAATATTTTAACTTAAATTATATTTATCAATAATTTGGAATATTTGTTAAAATAATATATTTTAACTTATTTTGTTTTGTAATCCCTTCATGAGTATTTCCACAAGGATGGGTATAATTATACTTGTGTTTTTTTAGCCTTGTGTATTTTTCCAAGTATTGATGGCTTATTCCGGTGTGTATTTGTACGTACGAGAATACATATTTTCATTGTATTTATTAAGTATTCCTATACTTAATTTTGTATTTAGTTTTTCGGAATATTATTTTTAATCAAATAAAAAATTACCAATTTATATTCTTACAATATATGTATTTTAAGAAAACTTTTTATAGAAAAATATCTATAAATCTTTCTTTGCAAAAATAATCATATTTTC